>JAQQSQ010002558.1:0-10611 GCA_028627145.1 Eidolon dupreanum | reverse complement strand
GGGTGGCCCTTGGCTGGTAGGGGCATCATGCTGGCCTCGGCTTTGTCGTCCAGGGGCCTTCTCCTTGTGTGTCTGCATCTTCATGTGGCTGTCTCTTATCACGATACCAGCCATGCTGGATTCAGACCCATGCGACCCCAGTGCGACCTCAGCATGTCCGAAAACAGTTTTACTGAGGTATCTTTGACATATAAAAATTGTTTATATGTGCGACCTCATTTAAATTAACCCATTAATCTGAAATCACTCTATTTCCCAGAACGGTCATCTTGTGAGTTACTGGGGGTTAGGACTTTAATATGTCTTTTTTAGGGACACAATGAAACCCGTAAGGGAAGGAAAGGTGGGATGCCGCGTGCAGGTAGAGTGTCTGGGGGAACAGGAAGGGAGGAAGCAGCGAGAGGAAACGGTGAAAACCAGAGCAGGGGTCAAGTTCGTCTAGGCCTTGGCTCTGGCTAGTGGCGGCCATGTCCCCGCTGGTCCTCAGACCAGATGCCGTCGGAGGCCCACGGGGGCGCTACAGCCTGAGGCCCCTGCGCGCAGCTCAGAGACCCCGCACAGCAGGTTGCGGGGTTCAGAGCTGCTCACGCGCAGAGTGACGCTGACCGCTTCCGGGGCGGGACGCGGATGCGGCCACGTGAACACCCCAGGGTCGTGTTGGCGCATTTACGATTCTTTGCCTTTTTTACTAATTTTACAGAAACTTTTACAGCAGAAGCGAAGATTTCCCCGTAGTGTACGAGCGGCCGGGGTTTAGCGACCCGCCGGGGACAGAACCCAGCTTAGCCATCACGCAGGTCCCTGGACCAGCGTCTGCATCAGCGGAGTCACCTCCAAAAGGCCAGAAAACAATCAAGAAACAAACAAAACCAAAGGCGAGAAGGGACCTTTGAATGATGACCCAGCCATGCGACCTGCGCCTGGGCCCGTCCACCGGGATACTCACCTGGGAGACTCCTGACTCGGGGCTCGAACCTTGCTCCCCGCACCCCCATCCCTGCCCGGAGTCCGTGTCCCGGGTCCAGCCCCGTGAGCCTCGGGGCGCGTGCAGGGGCGGCCCCCCTCCCCCCCAGGGCCTGTGCGTCTTAGGGAGCCGTGGCCAGGACATAGCTCGTGGCCCCGCGGGGTCGCCCTCGGCCTGGGGCGCGTGCGGGTGCGCAGTGCGCCGGCTCCGCGGAGCCGCCTCGTCGCGGCGAAGGTCCGGGTCAGGCGCGTCAGGAGCCCCGGAGCCCCGCGCACGCAGGACACGCGGTGGGGACACGCGGCGGGGACACGGGCTCGCATCGGCCTGGGTGGCCTGTCACTGTGCGCTGTTGGGAGGGTCCCTGTCGCGTTCCTTCCCAGGCTTGTCCTGCTTCCCGCGGGCTCGTCTCGTCCAAGGCCCGCGGTGGCCCCAAACCTCGTGTCGGGGTGTTACCCAGGCGGGGAGGGCCGAGCTAGTGCGATCAGAATCCGCAGCCGGTGGCAGGCGCCCCAGCCCGCGGGGAGACCAGAGAGCGCGGCCTCGTCTTCGTCACCGGTCATGGGAGAAGTGCGCGGAGCTTCTGCGCGTACAGCCGCTGAGCTGTCTGCAGACAGCGGGAGCTGGACGGACCCCAGCTGGGGACCGCGGCTGGCGCCTCCGACCCACGCTTAGGCCGGTTCTGGCTGCAGCAGGAGTCACCCCAGCAGACGCGGAATGGGGGCAGCCGGCCGCCCCCCACCCCCGAGTCTCAATTTCCGGGGCGGGTGAATGGCCTGGGTCAATGTCTGGGGAATACCAGACACCGCGTGGTAGGAGTTTCGGGGTCTGAGTCGGCCCCCCGAAGCTTGCTTTGCGTTTAGCTGTGACGCTCACTCATCGTGCGACGCAGGTGCTGCTGGGGCCGCCCTAGCGAGACCCCACGACGGGCGGCGGCGGCCGGCGTGTGATCTCACGGTCGCCGGGGCTGGAGTCCACGGCACAGCGGACTCTGTCCAAGTCTGGGGACCGCCTCCGGTTCATGACCGACGACCCCTCCTGTGTCCTCACGCGGAGGGAGGGACAAGGGGGCTCTGGAGTGTCTCACTAACATAAGGGACGAAGTCCATCATGAGGGCTCTGTCCCCGTGACCCCCCAAAGCCCTCGCTCCTAATCCCATTGGGTTGTTAGGGGGTTGGGTTTTGGCAGATGAGTTAACGTGCCGGGCGTGGATGTCTGAACAGCTATAAAACAGGTGGCGCGTTCATGAGGCCCCTTCGACCTCATCCAAAGGGACTTGTCACAGCTCGGAGGGAACGGGCAGTCCAGGTGCCGATGCTGCTAGTGTGTAATTCCCGTGCTGTGTGACCTAGCGTGGTCCCTGGAAGTCACGTCGGTCACAGAGCTTGGGAATGGCGACAAGATGTCAAAGGTGACAAGGTCTGGAGAGGGTGTGTGGCTCCTGGAGTGTGTGTCGGAGGTTGCGAGCGAGGCCACGCCTGGCGTGAGACGTCCGGGACCTCCCACGACTGACGCCCGCGCACACCTGTCGGCGGCTGGTCCTCGGGGGCGGGGCAGACCCCAGACCTGCTCCGAGCCTCCTCCTCTTCCTCCTTCTCAGCAAAACGTGTCCGCGTCTTGTCTTTCTCCATGTTTAGGTCCCTTCTTTTGTGCCCTGCCACGCCGGGTGGCCTCAGTAGCTGTCGTCTGTAGACGAGGCGTTTCCTTTTGAACAGCTGCCACACCGCCAGCGCCCAGGCCCGCGTTTGGGATTGTGACGTTGCTTGTGCCTCTCCCGGACATGGCTCGGCGCGTTGCTTACTTAATGCACGCCCTTCCACGTCTTATTATGACCTCCGGCCCGAGGTGGACATGTGTCAAGGATGAGGGGTCTGTCGGTTTATGCGGGGATGGGGGGGTTCCAGGAGGCGTGGTGAGGGAGGGCGAGGGAGGTGCGGAGGACAGTCGACAGAAGGCGCTTTGCTCCCAAGCTCAGATCCTGGAGAGAAGGTGCCCCCACGGGCCGCGGTCCTCCGGGCGCCTCGCAGACGTCAGCCCGTCGTCCTCACCATAACCTCACAAAGCGGGTGTGAGCAAACTGGGGCTCGGGGAACCGGAGCGCCCTCCCCGGGGGCGCGCAGTAGGAGAGTGGCGGCGTGCTCATAGACCCAGTGCCACGTCACACGGCCCGCGTTCCTGCTGGCAGCCTCGGTGGCCGCCCCGGGGGCGGGGGCTCAGGACGGGGCTGGAGAAAAGGAAATGGCGTGCAGCCATTCCCGACAGCGCCCAGCCGTCACCTTTATTTAAAGCCTGTCCCCAGTCTCCACGTTTCGTGGTAAATTTGGTATCAAACACACACATTATCAAATTTCATGTTCTGAATGTTTAATTCTTCTCTGAATGTCATGTAATTAGCCATTTGTTACATTAACTGTTTTCATTAGTGGCTCCGAGTGGGCGCGTGGCATTAATACGTAATCAGCAGAAATCCCCGGAGGAGGAAAAGTTGGGAAGAACGCGCGGAGCTGGCGGCCCCTGAGCTGAACCTTAGGCTCCTGGTCGCTCCTCTTGGGTCCCAGACGGACACCTGTAGAACGTGCTGGCAGGGGGCGGGGCTTGCCCCCCCATGGGCGGATGGGACTCTGGGGCGGCGGAGGGAGGACCCGCCACAGCAGCATCGCCACCTCTGCCCCAGCGCCTCTGGGGGTGCCGGGGTTACCTCCCGAGCACCCGCAGGTGCCAAGGCACTTTGTGCTGGTCTCCCGTTCTCGTGTAATCCACGCGATGCGACCGCGACGTGGCCGGTGGTCGAGCTAGCCGGCGACGTCAGCGCGCGGGCGGTCGGGGCCCCGTTCAAGCCCGGGTCTGTGTGACGCCAAAGCCGGGCTCGGCCAGCCTCGGTGTTTACAATGGCATCTGCCTGCGGCCTCGTCCTGAACGACCCCGCCTGGAGGTTCAGGCCGACGCCGGGGTGGCTTCTGCCTCTATCTCGTGTGACCCATCGGTGCAGGTATGGGAGACCTCTGGGAACGTTCAGATGTGTGAGATATTTGTTGCTAAGAATCTGCCAAGTGTGTAGGATGTGCCATGGGCCAGGGGACCATGGAGGGGGAGGAGCGAAGTGTCACATCTGGGTCAAGCCCCCGAGACGCCGTCTGAAACCCAGTCTGGAGAGAGAAGGGAGCCCCTGGGTCCAGAGCGACCCAACCCTGTCCGGCTTCCGAGGCTCTGTCCTTGGGAGCTGACTGTGAGTCTCAGACATCTGCCCCTCCCCCTCTCACAGCCCTGCCTCCCCCATCTGGGTGGGGAAGCTCAAGTTCATCTTCGCAGGCCTCCGCCTCTGTTTAGGAGCTGTTGCAAAAGCTGTAGACCCCAAAGTCTTATCTCCTGACCCGTCTGCCCCTTTTGAGACCCAGCACCCAGGGCTGGCTTCATGGACATCCTCATGGCATGTGACCCGGGTGGACCTATTTGAAATCAGATAGTGTTTGTCTCCCTCTGGCTTATTTCACTCAGCATAATACCCTCGACGTTCATCCACGCTGTCGAAATGCAAGCTTTCCTTTTTCCTGGCTGAGTAATGTTCTGCTGTATAGGAGCACCAGCTCTTTATTCATTCACCCGTGGTCTGGTGCCTAGGCCGCTTCCACATCTTGGCGGTTGTAAATAGTGCTGCAGCGAACTTAGGCGTGCGTGTGTCTTTTCAATTTAGCGTTTTCATTTTTTTGGATAAATACCCAGAAGTGGAGTTGCTGGGTTGTATGGTAGTCCTATTTTTAAGGTTTCACTTCATTCAGGTCTCTGCTCAAATACCACTGTCACGATTTCCATGGCTCTTAACAGTCCCCGTTTCTCACCTCTGCCTTCTTTTTCTCCACTGTACTCACCGCTATCTTAAGCGCCCTACCTGGTATTAATTTATTTTTATTTCTCCCCTCGCCAGACTGTGAGCCGTTCCTGAAAGCAGGCGTTTTCGCCTGTGTTGGTCACTTCTTTATTCCTGCAGTCTAGAGCGAGGCCGGGTCTGTCAATGCTTACTCAGTAAATAATGGGGACAAAAAGCATGATGGCCACAGAGTGCAAAATCAATGCCAAACCCGCATGCTGAAATGTCCGTGCGTGAGGTAGGGAGGCCGCTTGGGGCCTCATTGTCTTTTAAATCCCAAATGAGCTCAGTTCTTTGGTTTGCTGGGCAGCAGCGACTGGAAGGAAGTTGGAAGTGAGAGGACGAGTGGACAGAGACACACCGGTGGTGACCTCCTGACGGGCCAGCACCGAGTGTTGCAGACGCACGGGAGGCCCTGGGGCGGACGCCCGCGCGTGAGGAAGGCCTCGCGCACCAGGAGGTGAACACGGCCCCCCGGGAGAGAAGGGGTGAACGCACCCCACGGTGCTCTTCGGGAAGGCAGGCGCATGCGTAAGGCGGTCCAGAAAGCTGTCCGCCCACGTGGCTGAGTTTTTCTTGGAGCTTTGGTTCTCAGAGAGGTCGGCTGCTATGCGGGTGCCCTGGATGGGGAACACGCCCACGCTCCCCAGAGCCGGGGCGTCCCTCCCCGGGTGGCATGCGGTCCTTTACAGAGTCTTCCAGCGGGGCGACGGAGGGCCGCGCCGCTCGCTGTTGGGGGGGGGGCGCCCCGTGTGGCGCTTGACCCAGAGGAGAGGAGTCGTGGCGGAGAACCGCGGGACACCCGGACTGACGTACGAGCTGTGGCCCGAAGTTCCACAGCCCGGCAGATGCGTCCGCCCCCCCTCCCGGGTGCCAGCGCCCGCTCCTGAGCCGAAGACCGCGAGGCTCCGCCGTGACCTGAGAGGCACGAGGTCTGGGGGCCCGTCCACGGCTCCGCCGCCGAGCCTGGCGCGTCGCCAGCCGTCTCGGGCCCCCAGTGTGGTCTTCCGCGACGCGGTGGCTCTCCCCTTCTCAGAGCTTACGCAGTCATGTCGCTCCTGCTTGTAAAGACAAAGGCACACGTGAGCGGGTGGGCGCACTCCGCGTCTGCTCCGCTGGCCACGATTCTCGCCTGGTAACTAGGGTTGTGTTGAGGGTGGAGTGTTCTAGAAGTCCCGCCAGATGCAGAGGACAAGATGCGGTAGGAAAAAGACTAAACCCAAAGGGAGCTCCTTTAATAGGTTGGTTTTGGGGTCAGGTTGGGTTCCCCAGTTCTACCCCGACACGCACGCTACGAACGAAGCTGAACTGAAGGAAACCCCGCGTGGCGCCTGGCGTCCTGCGCGCGGAGGGGCGTGGAGCGGGTTGCGAGGCCCCTAAGCCGATCCTTCCCGCAGCAGTGGGGACCCGCGGGGTCATTTCCAGCCTTCTCCCCCGGGTGCCTGGGCGATCGTGGGACTGTCACCACCAGTGCTGGCTTTAGCCGCTGGATTCCGTCCGTTCCTGGCCCAGCGAGCCTGGCAGAGGGCAGGCGATTCACGTCCGCAGATGCCACTTGCGGCCCAGCGCCCCGCGCCGGTCACGGCAGGACCGGTTCCCGGTGGCCCGGGTGGAGGCGGGGCGCTGCGTGGCCTCGTTCTCTCACGCTCCCCGCCGTGAGCGCCTCCCGGCCGCGGCAGGATGCTGTGCTCGCCTTGTCCTGCGGAAACAGCGGGTGTCTGTCCTGTCCCTCTCCTGCAGGCTATGAATGCATGTCACTCAGACGGGCACAAGCAGGTAGCCCGCTTTTACTCGGTCCCCACAAAACGTTAGGGCAGAATAAAATTCATTTGCGAGCTACTACTTTTTGGGGGTAACGTGTCGACCGTCAATGGCAACCTGGACGTGGCTTAGATGGGGAGGAGGGAATTCGCTGGGCCACTTCGGGGGGCTCTGGGAGGCGAAGACCTGGAACTCCGAGTTTAATCTGTGGACCAAGGCTTGGCAAACGTTTTCTGTAAAGGGCCTTAGAGTAAACATTTTAAGCTTTGTGGGCCGTATCCAGGCTCTGTTGCCTTTTCTTCTTCTTTTTATTTATTTTTTTTACAATCCTATAAAAACGCAAAGCCATTTTTAGCCGGAGGACCATATAAACACAGGCAGCAGCCTAGGTTTGGCTTTCAGGCTGTTCTGCCCGCCCTGCGTGGCCATGGACAGCCGGAGGGCTTTGTAAATGAAAGAGGAAAAGAGTCTGATTTTAAATCTAACATCCACCGCTGTGAAAGTGCTGATTCCAGACGTCATAAGAGAAATGCATCGAAATGTCATGTGTGCTTTTCAATTCAAGAGCTGGAAGCAGACGGGCATCTGCTGCCTTCAATCGGATGCTGTCAGGCATGCTGAGACGCCTCCGAGCGCCTGGGAAGGAAGCAGCTATTCTTCATGCCGGTGGGACCCCGGGCCATGTATTGTGAAGATTTTGAAAACGTACTGTCTCCATAACTGATGCATTTATACTTATTTCTAAAAGTTCCTTTACCAAAAGTTTAATTTGAAATTAAGACTCTCAGATATCACCATTCTCTTTCTGCCCTGGGACATTCTTAAAATAGGGACATGTTCTCTCTATTTTTTTCAAATAAATTTTGAAATAAATAACGATCATAACAGTTTTGTAGCATGCCATCTGTATGAGACACAACTTCGTGAGAAACTGCTAGCTACAAAGTGCCGTAGCTTGGCGACTTTGTCATGGTATAACAGAAACTGAATGTTTCTTCACAGAATTAAACAGTATTGCACATTTAAATTTTCTTTAAATAACCAAAGAGATTAGTTTAATTTATTAGCTAATGGCATGTTGATTAGATGTGCATTTCAAAGCTTCTGAAATGCATCTAATAGAATGGTCTTTTGTGAAATCATTTTTATTCTGAAAAAGAGTCTAGTGTTTAAGCTGTATAATTTTGCCACAGGCCACCTGAGACAGAATATAATCTATTTCACTCAAATGTGAGGTCGGAATATCAGGTCAAATGGTCACTGTTGGGAGATAAAGTGAAGGATGGATTGAAAAATACGAATATAAGCTTTGGTCAGTTATTCACTTTCTTTAGGCCCTAGTTGCTTTATCTGTAATCTGGAGATGGATGAATGAATGAATGAATGAATAAACGAGTAAATGAACAGTCGATGGGCACCACATAAATAAATGTTCAGCTCTTCCACCAGCATTGCTCCGCATCTTTTTTGCAATAGTTTCGTGAAACAGAATACTGTTTTCATTTTATTGATGATAAGGCTGAATCTTGTTTTTCTTGCTTTGTGAAGTGGTAAACTATAAAAGAAGGTAAAACAGGTGTTAAGATATCGAGAGATACCAAGAAAAATATCATTTACATCTGCATGAAAAATACTTACTTCACACCTCATGAGAAAGAGTTGTTAATTTCTCATAAAAGTTAAATTTCTTTTGGCCAAGTCAATTAAAATAATACTTTTTTTTGGTAGACTCTTTTGGTTATAATTATAAGTTTCTTTAAACACCTCTTCTGAATTGAGCCAAAGCCAAGCCAATCCCACTTCCCAGAAGGTATTTCACTTGGTTTTGTCAAACTGCGTTATTTACGGAGTGAAAGATTTGGGACATTTTCAGCCATGACAGTAACAGAAGCCACTGTGGTTCCTTCTGCAACTCTGTGTCTCTTTGTTCCTTCCCTGCTGTCTCCACGTCCCTCAGACGATGTGCTGTCCTGCAGTGATTTTAGCTTCACGCCTGCCTGTCTTTGATGCCTTTGATCCTTTCAGAAGGATGTCCTCGTGTGTCTGGCAAGAGAGCCAACAGTTGGAACTAGCCTCTTCTCTTAAATTATTTATAATTCCTGTTCGCTGTCTGTCCCTCTCTCCCTTTCTCTCATGTTCTCTAGCTTCCTCTCTCTCTCTCTCTCTCTCTCTCTCTCTCTCTCTCTCTCTCTCTCCCCCTCAAATGAACAACACAGTTAAAAGACTCAATCAGATCAAACAGATCAACAGGCATTGCAGTATAATGTGAAACTCCTCAGCCTTAAACCAGCCCGCCCAGATTCAAGTCGCAGCCTTGCCAGTTGTCAGCTGCGTGGCCCTGGGAAAGCTACCTGGGCTTTCTCAGCTTATATGTCCTCACCTGTCAAATGTGGATGTTCGTAATGGCCCTGAGTCTCACAGTGCTGTTTCCAGGGTTGACTGAAGTCAAACAGCGAAAGCCTTGGGGCGGTCGCTGGCACGTGCTCGATGCCGGGGGCTGTCTGTCACGTTGTCGCATGCTCGCAAGCACTGCAGTACGTGGCACCCCCCACACATGAGGCTTAATAGATAACATTTCTAGATCCATCAGCGGGGTGACTGTATGCAAACATCCATTAGAAATTTTGAAAATTGCAGAAAATCATTTGGGTATTTTTCTTTGCTTCGAATTAGAAATGTATTAACCTGTATCGATTGGGAATCTGGGGACTATTTGGCCTGTAAATCTGGGCACCCATGATTCCATGCTAGAGGATTGAAAAGAGAGATCAATATCAGTCAAGAACACAGAGTGACTGTCGAAACCGTTGTACGCTGTTGGTGATAACACGGCGGGGGCCAACCAGCTCTTCGGGACCACGCAGGAGCCCGCGATAGCCACTGTGCTTTTCCTACTGAAAACCGTACTATGTTTTATTGAAAACAATTGTGCTTTCCACTTGGAAGATGGATGCCAAGATAGCTGAGCGGTATCAAGGGTAATATGCTTCTTTCCCCCAAATAAAAATCATCCATCAGCCTGTGCTGACTGTCGCGGGCAGCACAGGGCCGAGGGCGAGGCTGGGGGCGCACAGCCCTGAGCCCCGGGGAGCAAGTGGACGCCCCGTGTGGGCGGGGGGGGGGCATGGGTCCTCTGACAGTAGACGAGTGATGGCGGTCGTCGGGGAGCATCCTGCTCAGCTTCGAGGTCGGGCGGGCCGGGGCTCGCCCCGAGTGGCGTGGCCGTGGGCTTCTCTCATTCTCTGGAGGTCGTGACGCCGCAGATGGGGCCGCGTGGAGCATCCCGCCCAGCGCCGGGAAGTCGCGACACTGACACACGCTCGGGGCCGCCGCCCGCGCCGCGCAGGAGGAGCTGAGCTGCCTTCGCAGGAACTGGTCCCCAGAGTGGCGACCCTGTGACCCAGAGAGTGGTGACCCCGTGGCCCGGGACACCGGCGGCAGGCCAGGAGCTCAGCGCCCCTGCAGTGTTACCTGCGCTCCAGGTACCCCGAAGACCCGGACGCAGAGGCCCAGGTGACGCCCGGCGCGGTCGCCTGGGGGACGGTGCTGCTGCTCTGTGTGGGGGTCAGAGGGGGTTTTCGGGGTGCAGCCGCAGCAGGGGTCCGAGGCCTCGGTGCGGAGGGGGCGTGCTGAGCTGTGGGGACCCCCCCAGCCGTCGGGTGGCCCCAGGGCCGCCACCTGGGAGGAGCTGAGTGTCACTCCGGACCGCGAGCGCTTGGTTCTCGCCCTTGTCCTTTCTCTTCGTGAAGCGGCGCTTGTGTGAAGACTTAATACCAGGCCGCCCCGGGAGCCGCCGGCTCTCAGCTGCGCGTCGGGCTTCGCACGGAGCCGCGACGTGATCTGAGCCCCCCAGGTTCCAGCTGTGGGGAGTCTGGGCGCGCTTCTCCGCGGTCGCCCCTCAGACCCCTTGACTCAGCCCCCTCCCCTGCCCCGTCTCCCCTTCCCCCACCCCGTCTCCCCTCCCCCCGTCTCCCCCTCCCCCGTCTCGCCCTCCCCCCGTCTCGCCCTCCCCCCGTCTCCCCC
>JAQQSQ010000255.1:0-14883 GCA_028627145.1 Eidolon dupreanum | reverse complement strand
AAATCAGAGGTTCCCAAGACCTCCTTTTTAGGTTTGATTAATTTACTAGATTGGCTCACAGAACTCAGGAAACTGGCTTACTTACTAGATTAGCAGTTTATTATAAATATATATAACTCAGGAATGGCCACATGGAAGAGATGCATGGGGCAAGGTATGGGAAGGGCACATAGCTTCCATGCCCTCTCTGGGTGCAGCGCTCTCCCAGCACCCTCCATGTGTTCACCAGCCCAGAAGCTTTCTGAACCCTTGCCTTTGGGTGAGGGTAGGAGTTGGGGTGCTGAAAATTCCAACCCTCCAATACTGGTTATTTCCCCTGCCAACCAGCCCCATCCTGAGGAACTTCCCCAAAGTCATCTCATGGACATAAACTCAGGTTGCGATATGAAAGGAGCTTCTAATGAATAAAGACACCTTTCGCTCTCATCACTCAGAGAATTGCAAGGTTTTAGGAGCTCTGCCACAAATGAGTGAGGAACAAATATATATTTCTTATTCTAAATCATATTATCACAATGCTACATCTAGAACAGCGTGGCCTATACTAAGAACTTCACATAAACCTAGCTGATGGGTGGTGTCAGTGACAGAGTACATTTAACTACAGTTGCAAAATGAAACTACTCAGAACCGGCTTTGTTTCTTTCCTTTTGGGAACGTCCAGCTCTGGGCCAGGTTGATGAAAGAGGAAGAGAATAGAGGAAGTTGAGTTTTTAAAGAGCTGTGCATTCAGTCTGTATAAACTACACTGCATAGTTACATTTCCTGAACCCGTTTGCAGGTTTGGAACATTCACTCATCCATTCTTTTGTTTATTCATCCACCAAACATTTATCGAGAGCCTATTATACCCTGGGCACTGAGGAGACAATGATGAATAAGGCGCATCCTGCATCACAGCCGGGTTGAAGGATCCTGCATGTGAACAACAAGATGGTTATAATTGGAGAGATGTCCAGGGAATGCAGGGGGCACTTAGTTCAAACCTGGGGGCTACCGGTTACTCTCAGAGTACTGTTTGTACAGAAGGTAAGAGGGTACAGTGGGTATGTGACAGCACTTGCTAGGGCAAGAAAACATCCAGGGATCCAACAGACTATACTGTTGTATTTCTGAACCCATGTCCTCAGTCACTTTAGGGCCGTACTGCTGGTTTATCAGGGGTCAGGTGGCATGGTACTTGTCTCCATGATATAAAGTAATCCACTCTCAGCATACTGCCCTGGAGGAAGAGGCCACATCAAGGTCCCCACATAAAGACCTCTGTGTTTCTAGACTGTGTTTTACTCGCTTTAGCCACCTGTGGATAAGGCCACTGCTCAGGCAATGATACTCGGACTCAGGAAGAGCTAGTTGAGCCTGTTTCCGATTTGGATGAGTTTGGATTTCCTAGACTGCTGCTTGGGTAGGTTGGGAACCTCAAAGCCTCTTAGTCAAGGAAAGTAATCTCCCTCTTTTTCTTTTCTTTTTTAAATACTTTATTAAACTTCATAAAATTTTAAGTTTAAAATAAAAAATTATTTAAAATAAGTAATAATAAAAATGAACCCTGACTATAATCGCTGCTACTGGGATGTCATTGCTTCTAGTTCTCTCAGTAGACAGGGCTAGGAAATATATGCATGTACAGCAACCCATGCATACAAACATCAGTATTTCTGAATCTATACATTTGTATCTATCTTAAGCCAAGCATGAGCTTATACAGATGTCCTTGGCTCAAATCTAGTACTACAGTGATCATTCTAGCATTCCCTCTTTGCTTATCTATGACTTCTTCCTTCAACAGGGAGAAACCCGGCTCCCACCATGCACCTCTCAGCCCCATTATGCATGCATAGCAGTTTCATAATCGTTAACTCATACCAGTTTGAGAAACAACCTTAGATTACAGTGTTTATGTACAATTCCCTTTGTCTTTAGCCTTACTGTTTCTAGTCAAAACAACTTTTTCCAATTTTTCCAGAGCGACTTAGGGTAGCTTCATTTCCTTCCCTCCACTCCCCGTAGTGCATCTCCTTCTTTTGAAATTATTTTCTGCCCATTTGACTTGGAGAAATACTGAATGTTGGTCTGTCAACGAGCCTTTGAGCCACAAATTTCTCTCAAGTCAGTGTGAGACCTACAAGAGCATTTCACCAGACGTGGTAGACAGATGAGTCTTCTAGATGGTGTTCATAAAATGGTAACATCATTTTTTTCACACATATTTATAATTATATAAATCATCCTGGCTTATCCTGGCAAACGTGGAAATTGATATACTATAGCAAAGTATAAAGAATGAAATGGAAAGATTTGCTAAACTCTCCCAGAAGAGCTTTGTGGTTCATATTTCTAGTAATGCATGTATCATATTATATAAACACTGTCATAGCCTGCAGTAAAATCAATTTTTAACATCCACAATATGAGTTTGGAAAAAAAATGTCAGTCGACTCTGGTCTGGAAAACATATGATTTTCCCTGAGAGAGTAAGGAATATAAAAATATGAGATATACTTGAAGACCCAGAGATGGAAGTGAAAATTATCGTCTCTCCCATTTCTGTCTCACATCGGGGTGGCTGTGCGTTGAGATTTTCCCGTCTGCTTTAACCTTTTCTCCCAGAACTGAGGGCCCTTCCATCATCCCTCCTTTCTCCAGGCACTTTTGCTTTGCACACTGTAGGAAACTCAGGAAACAACTGTCATGTAGCCAAAGAGTAGACCTAAGCCTGCCTCGAAAATCAACTATTTGGACGTAATTTTAGAGAGCTATTTCCTATTTGCCAATAAACACTTTTACGGGATTAATCATGAATCACGTTACGGCTGGCACCACGTTTCAAACGTGATGGTGCTCTTCCCGCCCCCAAAAGCCCTTGATGGTGTGCATTACCTAACCCTTTACGAGCTGGAGCCCCGCCCCAGGGCAGCGTGGTGGCTCCTCTGCCCACTTCACTGGCCACAGAATGTTTGCACTTAGGGGTCTTGTAAGAGTGAGTTCCTTTTACTCACCAAAAGAACAACCACTAGAGGGCCTCTTGCCAGAGGCAGAAAACCTTTCTCCTCCCTTGCTTCAAATCCATCACTTTACACAGAGGTGTTTTCATAGAGAATAGCTAATGAAGCTTTTTGCTTTGGATTTTTTTTTTCTTCCCAAGGAAACAGTATTTGCATATACAGCTATTCTATCTGGTGGACTGATTGTACTAAAGGCTTTCCCTCCCCAAGCCCAGTTTCCTCATGGGGATGACACCCTCGCAGCGTTGTCAGCGCTGAGGGAACAGTCTCGGGTACAGTGCAGGGCTGGGCTCAGTGCAGAGTACTCAGTGCATCTCTCATCTGGGTTGTATGTGTCTGGCTTCATGTCAGTGGGAGAGCTAAGGGGAAACTAAAGAAACAGGTTTAGCAGGGCACTCGGGCATTGATGACACCAGCAGGGCCACCCAATTTATTTTAGTTGAGTAGGTTGTTTTGCACAAGGCAGCATGCCCGATGAGTGCAGGGGCTGCTCCCTGTTCCCTGGTGTGGGGCTGTATACGAATTTCCTGAGGCCACTGTAACAAACTGCTACCGACTGCGTGGCTTAAGACAACAGACATTTATTCTCTCCCGGTTCTGGGAGCTAGAAGTCTCAAATCAAGATGTGGGCTGGGTTCTGGAGGCTGAGAGAGAGAATCTGTTTCATGGCCCTCTCCCAGCTTCTGGCAGTTGCCACAGTCTTTGGCATTTCTTGGTTCGTGGCCCCATAAAGTCAGTTTCTGCCTCCATCTTCACATGGCCTTCTTCTTTGTGCGTGAGCTTCTTTCTCCTTATAAGGACACTGGTCATATTAGATTTAGGGCCCACCCTAATTCAGCATGACTTCATCTTAACTAACTACATCTCCAAAGACCCTATTTCCAAAGAGGGTCTCATTCTGAAGTTCCTGTTAAACATAAATTTCAGGGGCGGGGACATTATTCAACCCAGTACAGGCTGCATCAACTTGCAGAAGGCAACTTTTTAAATTTTGCAATTGCCTCCATCTGCTTGCCAAGTTGTATCCTCTGCTTTTTTTTTCTGTTTTGTACAAAGGTGCCCTACGGGCCAGCAGGGACCCTGGACATCATCTATAAAAGCAGTCAGCTATGCAGGATCCATTAGTTTGCAAGCTTCCTGAACCTGAGACCCTGTCTGAGTCCTCTTTGAAACTGCCATAGCTTGTATGGCAGATTGAGTTTTCAAAAATGTTTGTTCTAATGGCCGTAAATAAACCTGAAAAGAAAACTTCCGATTCCTGATATTACGGCAGGCTTAAAAAAAAAGGACATGAGTAGTTATGGGATGTTAATTCCATAAAAGTTGTTCCAAGAGAAAAGGGTTTTGTGGTCAAATAAGACTAGAGAATTGCGCATCTGCTATTCTCTTCCAGATCAGCAATGCACATTGGTTTTGTAAAGGTTCTGACAAGTCCTGCAGTAGAGAAACCTATTAAACTTTGTTTAATCCAGTGTATTTCAAGTTAATTTGACCATAGAGTTCCCTCCAACCCTTTTTTTTGTAAATGAATATCACCTACTACAATTCATGGAACTAGTGTATAAGCAATAAACTCTGAGATCTTCTGGAGAGTGGTCCAGAATATAAATGTTAGAATCAGGCTCAAATTCAAAACTTAGATTCATTGACTTCAGACAAGTAAACCGAACTTCTCTGAGCTTGAGTTTCCTCATCCGCAAGGTGACATTATAATGCCACTTGCTTTATAGGATTAATTGAAATAGAAGAAAAAGGGCTTAGACAGGGCCTGGAATATAGTAACAACTGAGTACATTTAAGCATTTATTATTATATTACTTTTTTATTTCTATGATCGTATATCCCTATGACTTCTTATATCAATCTTAGAGGTCATTTGGGGGAAACAACACTCTTGAATCTAGCAAAGAAGATGAAATTTGCAAAACTCTTGTCATTTCATAAAAGTCTACACTGGTAAGAAAGTTTTTGTTTGTTTGTTTGTTTGTTTGTTTTTGTTTTTTTTTCTCAGCTTCTCAGAACTCTGGAGATTGACATCTACCAAATCCAGTCCTTCTGAACCTGGCGAGCTCTCTTTTGTCTGTCAATCAGTTGTGATTTCTTAGGCTAGTCATAAACCAGTTATGTTCACCTGAAAGAGAATTAAGCCCAAAGGTGCAAATTAAGTTGTATGTTTCAAAAGGCATTTTCTAGTTACTGGCTTACCTCTGGGAGTATGAGGTTAGAGCAGCAAAGACACAGTGTGACTAGGTCAGGGGGAAGTGACTTTAAAATTCCTGGGTTCTAGAAGCACCAACCTGTCCTTTTCGGATGCAGGTATCACAGTAGATGTCACAGAGTCCACTGACGACTTGGCTAAGGCAGAGTACAGCTTCCATCATGCCTATCCCCAGGAGGGTGGAAAACAAGACCACATTCCAGAGGACAATATGCTCAGGCTCTTGGCAGATGGCCCAGGTGGGCTGGTTGAATAAGTAATTGCCCCTGCCCGGACAGAGGAGAAAATGAGGCTGGCTTTGAGAAACAATAAAGGGAGGAAGCTGCTACTTACTATCATGTGAGGAGCACCAGTCTAATATAGGAAGTTACGAAGCCTTAGGGTCTTCATTGCTGTCATCTTCATAAAGACAGCAGCTTTACTATTGTCCATTGGCAGGAGAGTTGAATGCACTCTCTCTCTGACGGCACATCTCAGCAAGGCGTTGTGGATGCAGACATAGTCACACAAGAGGGCACATAAAGAAGCAGGAAACCCTGGGCTACAAGATTTTAACTGCTATGAGGATCTCAGAGAGAGCAGGACTGGTTAAGAACTTGGGCTTCAAAGTCCCACAGACCCAGGTTCTAACTCCAGCTCCCTCACTAAGAAGTTCTGCATAAGTTTCTTAAATGCTTCTGTACATCAGATTTCATGTGTGTCAAATGGGGTTAAAAATAGCTTCAATACTGTAGAGTGGTTGGGCGCATTAGATAAGATATTAGCACGGTGCGATTGGCAATATGTTTTAGTTATATCATAATTCTTATCATGGAAAGGGGAAGTCTAGAGGTCCAGAGTAGCTGGAGAAGGCTTCACGGGGAAAGCTGGAGTCGCCTGGCCTTGAAGGAGGCAGTAGCAGAGAGGAGAGCAGTGAATTGTGAAAAGAAATAGCACAGAAGCAAAAACTGTAAGGGAATTTTGGAATTAGAGTGTACTAGTTGGACAAAAAGAAAATGAAATAGGTTTTGGGACATATTTCATAGAGCTGTATATTATTTGCTATCTTTGTCTCTCTTTATACCTTCATTCATATTCATATTCATATCTACTGACTTTCCAATGAGATTGCAAGTCCTTAAATGTAAAGATTTCTTGGTCTTATCAGCATCTTTACATTTTACAAAAAACCCTTTGGCTAATCTATGGCAGAAGGATTAAAAGGCAAAATGGAACTGGAATACTGTTGCTTCCTAAATCCGGCCAGGAGCTTACCAGGTGTAATCCAAACTGACCCCATACACAGAGGACAGGGAGAGACCAAAGGAAAAGGCAGACCATTCCAGATTGATAGGTGGAAGGTTTAATAAGCAAGAGAATTTATTTTAAGAGGCTTGTATTGAGGCCGCAAGATGAGTAGTTTTCTGCACCCGCCTGCCAGAATCTTAAAAAGTTTTTATAGAGAGGCCCTAACTGAATTCAGTCACATACACTGTTCAGATAGTCTTAGCACCACATTTCTATTTCAAGGCTCATCATTGGAGCAGCTTCTGGGAGTGGGGAAGACAAGTGGGCACATGTTCCAAGGACAGGTGAGAGGGTGGGGAGCCTCCAATTGCCTGGGTCCGGCTAGCAGGTCGACTGGCAGTCACAGCTTCTTGATGACCCACCCCAATAGATACTTGTTGGAGGGCTATTGTAGTAGTGGAGGCAGAGGGTTTTGGAGATTTAGAATGGGGTGAAGACAGACTAGGTGAAGAGCAGTGTATATTCAGGATATATTGTCAAGGTAGAATGGACAAGATTCAGTGGTTGATTGAACATGGGAAGTGAGAAGAGAGAAGAACCAAGGTGACTCACAGGTTTTAGGTGCCATCTATTGGGATGGGGATGACTGAAAGGAGATTTATGTGGAGACATCAGGGTTTTGGCATATTAACATTGAAATGCTGTGAGATGTTCAAGACGAAATTTCAAGGAGATATTTAGATATTGGGGCTAACTTTCAGAGGAAGATAAACATTTTGGTACTAAAAGCCATGCAGATGGATGAAATCTTCCAGGGAGAGAACATGAAATAAGAAGAGAAGCAAGGTCTTCCTCAATCAGTTGGTGCTGGGTTTCTGTCTGTATTCCTTTAGGAGAATAAACATGCATCATAAGGCCTAGGTTTTGCAGGATATTTGTGCAATCCCAAATTTGGTAATTAAGTCTTCCCAGTTTGACTGTGGACAACTTACAAATAGGCAAGTTGTCTTATTCTTCCTGTGTACATTTTTCTCTTATCACATAGCACCTAGTTAGTACTAAGCAACTCAGCACATACTCACTTGAGTGTAATAATCGGCCTAATGAAGTCAAGGTATTGTATTGAATACCTTGAGTGGGCTGTTTAATTCATAAGCACTTCTTGCCTTGGCCAATCACCTCCTAGAGATTGTTGATTTGGGAGCAGGTGTGGAAAGAGGAACAAGACACTAGATATAGATGAAAGTACTTGGCCCCATTATTGGATGGTCAATACTGAGAGCACACACTCTTCGTGGTCATTAGCTGTATCATCATTAGCTGTTAGATACTGATCAAGACCTTGAATGTTACTCACTCTAGGCTGTCGTTCCTGAAAGGGTAGGTGTAGTTTCCACTGCCTGTGTCACAGAAGGGGCCACTGAGCAAACCCAGGGAAGAAATGACCACACAGTACACAGCCCCCACAGTGCCCTGGATGGCCAGAAGCACAGGGAACAGCAGCTGCAATGGAACAGAGTTAGAAATTCAGTACAGCAATGGGGAGGAAAGTGGTGAAAAGTCAGCTTTTTGATGATGTGAGCCTTGAGTCCCCCTCGAGAGGGTTGGAACCTTTTTTTTTTTTTGTAGATGTTGGACCAGGTCGGTGTCTTTGTTTTGCTGTCCAAATGTACAAAAAATGGATGCTAGGGCTGAGAAGCTCTTTATCCATTCATCTACCCCAGCTGTAATTCTAAAGACTGAAGTCATCCACTACAAAACTGTGAGTGGGAAATGTGACTTAGTCACCATGAACCCCCAGTGCCCACACACTGCCTGGCACATAAAGTAAGTGTGCTGCCAGTCCCTCGTCTACGCTCGTGGAAGACATCAGGAATTGATCTCAGTGCTCTTCCCCTCCAACCCTGGATGAGGTCTCACGGTGCTCCTCAAAACAGAGTGACCGATCAATTGATGTTGGCACTCTAAATGAAACCTATCTGCTGTTCTGGCAGTGGATCTTCCATAAATGTTTGTCGTATGGTTGAGTGAGTAAATGAATAATCATTTCTTTTTAAAGCCTGAGTCAGTGACCAACATAAGCTTTGTACTGTGTACAAACTCCATAAATATGTGTTGATTGGGTGGGTGAGCGTGTGACAGAGACCAAAGTATCAAGGAAAGGTGACCTTCTGGCATATTAGCGCATTAATGAATTGGGGTAAAGCTGAGGGACTTGTTTGCTTCAAAGCCTAAGCTTTTATTCCTGACATGTCCATGTCTGGAGTGAGGGAACAGGGTGGCTGGAGGTGAATGGAATGATTCAGGGAGCTCTTTGGAGATGGCCTTCAGATGATATGGAGCTAAGGTCTCTGTGGAGGATCTGATTGGAAGCTACAAGGGTTGGGATAGGAACTTTTGGAGCAGAAAAAGGAAATGAGATGGCATATGAACTAGAAATATAAGAGCAGTGGACAACTTGCTGTAATCAGGGACAAGATATAAATACTTAATGGATGAACTTACAGCATGTCAGCCTTTTGTTCTTCACAGAGCATTGTAAGAGAATGCCTGTGGAAGTGTTTTTGAGAGTACAATCAATATTAAATAATGTCCTTTCTTGCTGGAATCCCAGTTCTATGACGTGTTGCCCCACTGGCTACTGGGGAAATAGGAAAGACAAAGGATGGGAGGGTCCTACACCTCCCCATAGACAGACAGGCAGATAGAAACACAAGGCACTGAACCCCAACAGGCTGGTCTACCAGAGCTTGTAGGCTTTGTTTCCACTGCAAATGGCTCTCCTCACATCCTCTCCCATCTCGTTTTTCCTGGGATCTCATGCAGCAGCCCCCATCTCAGTTGGCTAGAGCCTTGTATAATATCTCTATGCTTCAAAAAGAGCATTGGTCAAGAGTATATCCTTCAAAAGAACCAAAGCGCATGGTTTAGGAAATAAGCCCTTTGTGGGTGTATGTGGGTGAGACGTTAACCATTCTGTACAGCCCACAGTACTTACCCCACACCTGTGAGCACAGCAACCCTCTCTACCTCCTCTCAACAGCATTAGTGCTGGCACCATAACCTGTTTCAAGAAAAAAAAATGCTTTTGTAATAAAGCTAATGCTACCTTTTTGGAACAAGTTTTGATCATGTCTCTACTATTTAAAATTGCCTAATGATTTTTCATTGCCTGTAGGACACAACACAGGCCCTGGGCTTTGTACTTGACCTCCTCATGGCCTCGTCTTGCCCTGCCTCCAGAGCCTCGCCTCTCCTCCATCATGTGGACCTGCTGACACACCAGTTTATGGGCTAGCGACCAGGGTAGGCCCAGGACTTTCCTGCCTCTGGGCCTTGGAATATCCCTTTAATCCTTTGCCATCAGATAATCTCGTCTTCACCCTCAAATGATCAGTTTAGATGTTATCTCCTGAACAAATGCCACAATCCCCCTTCCAACCCCAAAGACATACTCACTTCCTAGTCTCGAGACCTGTGAATGTTACCTTATATGATTAAAGATGGGATTAACTTAGGATCTTAATAAAAAGAGTTTATCCTGGGTTGGCCCTAAATACAATCATATAGAAGGAGTTTTCAGAGACAAAGACAGAGGAAAAGGCAGAGGCAGAGACTGTGAAGACGGAGGCAGATTGGAGTGATGCAGCCACAAGTCATGGAATGGCAACAGCCACCAGAAGCTGAAAAAGGCGAGGAATGGATTCCCCCTAGGGCCTAGAACATGGGGCTCCTCCAACACATTTACTCAGAGCTCTGGCCTTCAGAACTGCGAGAGAATACATTTCTGATGTTTTAAGCCACCAAGTTTGTGGTAATTTACTATAACAGCATGGGAAACTACATCTCTTTGTAGTTTTCAGTGACTCCCGCCAGGCAAAATGAATGGTTCCTGAGCACACTGCATCTCCTTCTCCCCTGGGCTGTGAGCAATGGGAGTCAGCAGCTCTTACCCCAGGGCCCAATACAGAATCAGACCCAATGACGTAGGGGTAAAATTTCTGATGACATTTCCCCACATTTCTTCTGGTAGTATGGGGTAGGAGAAAGGGCACTGGCAAGCATCTGAGAGATCCCCAGTCCTCACCAAGGTTAGACTAAGATATGTCCTGAGAGAAGTATGGTTGGTAAGTGGTTGATGCTAAAGATGACTGCTACCTACTCAGATGCATTCTTTTACCTGATAGTCTGAGGGACGTGTATGTGTGGGGGCGGGGGATGAGGGTGCAAACTCACGTGCCTTTAGAAGCTGGGTAGGTAATTTTAAGTAAGAAAAAATATCCTAGTATAACCAATGGGGAGAGGAGGGGATTGAGGAGAACTAAAGGGCGTATACCCCACCCAAGGTTATTCAAGTGACTGTAAAGCAAAACATATAAGCACTGCGCCAAACGAACTTGAACAAGCTCTCAGCTGGTCTGCAAATTTTGTGAAGCCTTGATGAGGGCTGGGATAGTTACACGATATCTAGTAAAAGGAGAACCACAGTTTTAGGATGTGACAGTGTGTGTCCACAGTGCTGGAGGAGAGAGTGCCGAGTTTGCCTGATTATCAGCTTTCTCTCTTTCATGGAAGTGAATATATCTGACCATCACAACTCCATAACACTAAGTACAAAGATGGTTCAGCCTCCTTTTGCTCTGATTTCCTTATGGCTGACACTGAATGAGCAGTAGCCACGGGCCAGACTGGGACTGGGTGCTCTCTATCTGATTTCCTATGAAGCTCACTATAACCACAGGAGATAGCTATTATTAATATTCCCATTTTACAGAGAGAGAGAAACTGAGACTCAGGGAGATGGAGCGCTGTGACTAAGATCTCACACCCCCTTCTCTTCAACCCCATGGCCACTGCCTTAGTTTGCCATAGAACTAAAGTCATACAGTGAACACTAAAGACTGACTGAACAAAGAAAGAAGAAAAAGAGGGAAGAAAAAGGGAAAAGAAAAGGAAAGAAAAAAGAGAAAGAGAGACTGGTTCATTAGTTTTTACTTTATGCAGCTCTATGGACTGGTTTGTTCCTGTTTACGTTATCCCCATTTCACAGTGAACATACAAATGTAACCATCTTTCTAGGAGATCTTGGAAGCTGTAGTTGGAAAGTTGGAACAAGGGTTGGACAAGCTGGCTGGTGGTAAGGGATGCTATGGAGACAGGGTGTTAGGTTCCTCACTGAGCCAGGCTCCACTCTCCAGACCAGAAAATGTCTTCCCTCTGGGTCACTCTCTTTCAAAAAACGTTCTGAGATTCTGCTAGTAGGAAACCCACATCTCAAGCTGCTTGACTCTTCCATATTCACTGTATTCGCTCATTTATATCTTGAGAGAAGTTGGGTGCTGATGTTCCTTATATTCTATGGATGAGGAGAGTGAGTTTAGGAATATGCTTGGTAGTGGAGCTGAGACATACAAACTTGTCCATCAGAAATAAGCAGCAAAAGTAAGAGGCAGGAGACAAGTGCTGGGCTGGATCTGCAGAGGAGATGGAGGAGCTGATAATCTGAGCCCAGAAAGAGGACAGATTGCATTTTACTGGCTGCCAGGTTTGTGCGGGGTGCTCTGTATACATATCTCATTGAATGCCTCCACCTGCTCGTGAGATAGTGTGATTCTCCTTTTACTAAAGCTCAGGGTACATATCTCATTGAATGCCTCCACCTGCTCGTGAGATAGTGTGATTCTCCTTTTACTAAAGCTCAGGGTGGTCGCATGACAGGTCGGGGCAGACTCATGATTTTAGCAGTGTCTGTCAGACTCCTAAGTCTGTGCTGCCCCTTAGGAAGGACTCTGAGCTGAGACCCAGACAATCTCGGCCCAGGTATTACTGATTGAGATATTCTCTTGTGCAGGATGGCCCAGCCTCTGCCATGGATGGGAGGGGTGGTCCGTCAGTGGATGCAACTTGAGACAACACTGTGTCTACTACTACTGTGTGGAAAGAAGAAGCAGGAAGGGTGGTGGTCACCTTTTTCTGAGGTTCTTTATGCCTCATTCATTCATCCATCCATTGAGCACCTACTCAGTGCCTGGCACTGGGGTCGCACATAATCAAATGATCTTTCCATAAAGGACCATTGGATACCTGGGAGAGGAAGAACCAAATGGAAACAAAGGTGGAAGGAAGGAAAACAATGTCTTCCTCAGGATGCGGGGCAACAAACTACAACAAATGAAACCCAGAAAGTTGCCTGTTTTATAAATAAAGTTTTACTGGAACATAGCTATGCTCATTTGTTTATGTATCATCTATGGCTCCTTTTGCCCTATGACAACACAGCTGAGTAGTTGCAACAAGTGACCGCTTGTCCTGCAAAGCTGGAAATGTTTACCATCTAGCCTTTTACAGAAAAAGTTTGCCAACCCCATGATTTTTTGTTTATGCCCACAGCAGCCAGTATTCCTAGGTGGTCTCCCATCCAAGTACTACCTTAGCTTCCGAGATCAGACGAGATTGGGCCATTCAGGGTGGCATGGCCATAGATGCCAACCCCATGATTTTGCCTAGAGAAGCCTTGATGGGAGTGACACAATTTATTTTTCAAGTCAGTCACCTTGAAATGTGATGGATATGACAAATACTCAGTTATTGTGCTCTTTATAAAGTATATCTTTTATACAGTTAACGGCCACATATAAGCTCTAGTCTCAGTCAGCACTTTGTTAAGTAGGCACTCAGAGGGCAAAGGTGAATGAAACTTAGGCTCTGTTTCTGAGGAGCTCACAGTCTAATGGGGGAGGCGAGGACATGAAAAGATACTTGCAGCAAGATGTGCAGAGCGCAATGTGGAAAGTGTTTATGTATCATGTATTGTGGGGTACAGAGCAGCTAGCCATGCTCTGGGGGCCCAAGGAAAGTGGCCCCAAGATGAGATGATTGCTCCGTGACTTACAGGGTATTTAGGGGCACCCTTCACCTGGAGAAGGTAAGCTAGCTAAACCTCATTCTTACCAAGAGTCCAGCTCCAAGAAAGCCATGGAAAAACCAGACCAAGTCTGTAATCTTGGCAGGCTCCAGTAGCTGTCCATTGGGAAAGTACAGCAGGAGATTGGAGATGATGGCAGCAGTGGCCAAGGTCAACAGCAGCATGCCCGTGTACCTGGAGCCCATGTCAGAGCACATGGTGAATTCTCCCTGGAAGAGAGAGAAAACAACCAGGAAATTGCCTGCTATAGCCGCTGCTGAATCGGGAGAGAGTACACCTGCCACAGAGCCCCAAGAGTGAGGTGCCAAGCTCAGCTTCGCCATCGATAGGCGGTATGACCTAGGGAGTCATCTCACCTCTCTGAGCCTGTTTCTTCTATAAAACAGAGAAAATATCAACCTCTAGATGGTGGTATGTGGAAAAAAGGAAGTAAAATAAATGTGAAAGCAGCTGTCTCACAGTAGATGTTCCACAGGTTTTCTTTAAAAGACTGGGAGGACTGAGGTAATGTTTAAGAAATTGCTGGTATCCTGTTCTGGTTCTCTCATCCACTCCCAGAGGAATTCCAATGGTGGTTATGAACTAGGTGCTGGGTCCAAACCCTCCACCACTTAGCAGCTTTGAGACCTAGACCAGGTTATTTAACTTTCCTCACCTCAATTTCCTCATCTGTAAAATGGGGCTGACAGTAACAGTTCCCTTGTGGGGTTGTTGAGAGGATGCGAATAAGATAATATATCCCAAATATCCTCACACAAGGCTCTCAGTGCATGGTAGCTAGAGAGTAAAGAACTGAGGAGATTCAAATCATCTTGGCCTCTCATTTTATTTATGTGGAAAATTTCCTTTCTTATTTTCTTTGTCAATAGAGTTTATTGAACCTGGAGTTTCCAGAGAAGCCATGATGGGAGCACTTGGAGAGAAGGAAAGGTTTTGCATCTTGTTTCCTCCCCGCATTCACTGCACCTGAGCATACATGAGATTGGAGTGAAGTCGGTTATTCACTTGCTGAGTGCAGGCTGCCAAAGAAGCATGCGGAACACACCTCTGCGACCTGGGGAGGTATTCTAGTTTCGTGGTAGGTGGCACTCTCCTAACGGTTCTTTGTGCCCATTCCGACTCAGATTCCTGTTGAGATTGGCTCATGAATAGCAGCTCATCACTGCCCCAGTCCCCAGACACAGGGGTCTGGTGTCATGGCCGGCCTGTCCCATGGGGGGAACCTGGAGCAATTTGCAAAGCCAAGGCTTCTCTTTGGGAACAAAAACCAAAAAATGTCCAGCCTTAGCTTTCTGCTGCCACAGAAGATTCAAATAGCTATTAATAAACAATGGCTTAAGTGGGATGATAACGTTTGAGGTCTTATTTCTATCTACCATCTAAATTCAGGGCTGCAGAAAGCTGATGCCTAAATGGGATGCTGCCTCTGGCTCCTTTGTTTGGATGAAGGAGATTGAAACTGCTGACTTCAATCCCCATTATGACCCTTAACAGCAGTGATCATGAAA
>JAQQSQ010002557.1:0-10612 GCA_028627145.1 Eidolon dupreanum | reverse complement strand
TATAATGGCCTATGATCGTTATGTGGCTATCTGTAAACCTCTACACTATATGACCATCATGGACCGGGACAAATGCAATAAAATGTTGGTGGGGACCTGGGTAGGTGGCTTCTTACACTCTAGTATCCAAGTGGCTCTGGTCGTCCAACTACCCTTTTGTGGACCCAACGAGATCGATCACTACTTCTGTGACGTCCATCCTGTGCTGAAACTCGCCTGTTCGGACACATATGTTGTTGGTGTTGTCGTGACAGCCAACAGTGGAACCATTGCTCTGGGGAGCTTTGTTATCTTGCTAATCTCCTATGCTGTCATCCTAGTGTCCCTGCGAAAGCAGTCCACAGAGGGCAAGCTCAAAGCTCTCTCCACATGTGGCTCCCACATTGCTGTGGTCATCATTTTCTTCGGTCCCTGTACCTTCATGTATATGCGTCCTGACACTACCTTTTCCGAAGATAAGATGGTGGCTGTATTTTACACCATTATCACCCCCATGTTAAATCCCCTGATTTATACAATGAGAAATGCCGAAGTAAAGAATGCAATGAAGAAACTGTGGGACAGGAAGGTTTTCTGGAAGTGACTATATACGCTGCATAAGCCTAAATTTTATGATCTGTATAATGAAGACAATAATAACAACTTCACATGGTTTTGGGGTAAGAACAAATGAGGGAATAACACATTTTGCAGAAGAAAGGTATTATTTGTCATCATTATTATTATTATTGTATTTGCTCTAATATCTCATAATCAGATAATTTTCTAAAACATCAAGGGCAGAAAAAAATCCTATTACTTCAGAAGCTCAGCATGTTCACACTCGGTACTATTACTTCCTTCTCCCCATTTTCAACTTTTTGCCATTTTCTTTAAAGAATAAGAGTACAGTGAAAACGCTTATGGCTGTATTCTAGTGTTTAGAATTCTGTTTAATACATATTAAGTACTCATTGTGTATATATTGCATGAACAAAAGGATATATGAAAAACGAGATAGGAGCCAAAGTATTCTGATAAAAATTCTCTAAAACATAGTAAAAGTTAAGTCTAGTATGGTTGGAATGAGAAGGGAAGTGTATACAGAATGTGAGAGAAATGTGAACAAAAAACAGTTTTAAAAACAAAATGCTTTTTTCATCCTCTGCTCTAGGATGCATTTTCTTAATCTAAACAACAAAGGAATTCAAAATAATTACCTCTAAGTTCCCCTCTTTTAATTATAGCATTCCATTAGTATGCTTCTGCTAACTCACCCTAATCTTCATTATGGTCTGCATGTAGCCTGCCATCTCTACTAAAGTAAAGTGACTAACAGGATAAACTAAAGAAACTGAATGAAAATAAAGCCGTCTGTGACCAATAGTTGACTGGGACTCAGTCGACAGTATATACAATTTACTGAAATGTATGATTGGGAACTGTATTTTCTCCAATGTTTGAACCAAGCAGCTCTGCTGAATAAAATGAGCTATTTATCACCTCTTCCTTGACTAATCTAACCCAATCTCTTCTGCAGATTCCAGAAAGACTCATTCTGCAGAAAGGTTCATGTCTTTAAGTAATACATTTCTCCTTCACTTCATGCAATTTGAGCTTTATTTTTCTGTAGCAAATGAACACACCACCGATTACCTTTCTGCAATTGTTTCCTTGTCTTTTCCACAAATCCAATTTTTCAAGTTACTGCCTATCCCTGGGTATGTGTTGATGGCTGTGGAGTGTGTATGTATGTGTGTGCATTTTCCTGTGTGCAAACTTTATGTTAAGGGCTATACAAGGTGCTTTAAAAAATCATCTCTGATATTGATACACTCATAAAATTAAAGATAGAAGAGATCAAAAGGCACAAAGACATCTGGATAACCAATTATAACTAAGAAACTCTTGCCCTGGCACCATTAAATACATGTTTATTGCCCCAGCATGGACATGTACTCACTGGATCCCTGTGAGCCTCCATTTGCTCAGTATTAAAATGATGACTACACTAGTGCTTCTCAAACTTGGCTAATCATTGGAATCAACTGAGAGATGTTTGAACAGAAAATAGTATGCATTCTAAGAGTTTCTGATACAGTAAGCCAGGTTTAAGGGGTTTAGAAAAATCTGCACTTTTAGCAAGATCCTCTGCTAACTTTTATACAGTCATGACACATCTGGGAAATTGGATTTAAAAACACTGGGTCTTATAATACTTGATGTTCTTAGAGCACAAGAGACATAGGAGTCAATAAAATCCCGGAGCCCTACCTTCAGATGTAAATCCCCATCTGTTCTGTTAACCAACACCTAGGGAGCTAAACTTAAACTTAATTTAGAAAACTGTGAAATGAATCAATGTTACCCATTTGATAACTTCTCTCCACAATAACCATTCCTTTATTTCTCTGCACTAAAGCCTGCCTATCAAGTGATATTACTGATGTAGAAGGCTGAAGTCCCTAAGAAGGTAAAAGCTGACAGGTTCGTTACTCTCAAAATAATAGTCACGTTTCCACCCGTGACTTTATATACTTATTCTTGTTCACAAAACTTCCTCACATCAATCTCAATCAGAGGAGCTCAGAGAATCTCTTGTTTCCTTGAAAAAAAGATGGGCAAGAATCATGAGAACTCAGACTGCCAAAGTTTCCGTGGCTGTGAGTCTGGTCAACAACACCATTTTAGTTCATAAATATGTGATCAAAACAAGGGCTGCCAGCTTGGTAGTGTTAAGACATTGTTCTTATCGTAATAAGAACCACAAGAGTCTGACCAACGAAAGCTAAAACGGTGGTCAGTCAGACCCATGTGGTTCTGTTCTGAATGCAGACACACCTGGTAACAACCATAAGGGGATTTTGAAAAGTTTTTTACTCATAGGTCATGGTGGATACATGGCACGGCCAGTCACCAGGGGTAGATAGGGAGATCCAGAATTTGTCTTTACTGGTGTTGAGGGTGGGGTGCCTGGGGTTTCATTTTTTATTAATGAATTTAAAACATGAGAATGGGATTATAGCATGGGCAGGGAAACACAGGGACACTCCACTCACATGGTCACTCATACATCAGCCTAGGCTTTCTAAAAGGTGCATTAGTGAGTGACATGGCCTGGCTCTTTGTCTAATTGTATGGTCAGCAATGTGTTTATTCAAGATGAATGTCTTCAATTGATGTCTCAGCAAATCAGAGAGACAGAGAGAAAGAGACAGACAGAGAAACAGAGAGACAGAGGGAGGGAGAGAGAGAGAAATGGAGAAAGAGTGGTGGTGTTTTTATTATGTGTAAAGTTAAAGAAAATTATTTAGTCAATAAATTTTTATCTAGGGATTTCACACATTCTGGTTCCTTTCACTGCTCATCAAGGTTACCTTAATTCTTCAAAGTTTGAGTCAAGATTTATTTTATTTTAGAAAGCTCTTTTAAAAAGAAACTATGCTTTTTTAATTAAAACATATTTGAAATGGAGCATTTTATAAATTTTCGATGTACAACAACCCATTTGACACATTATGTTGTCCTATGATTGCCATTAAAAAATAAGACTTTAAGTTTTCTTAAAGCTGCACTGAGAACAGCGATATATCAGTGAAGGAAGTTACACCATTCTCTAATGCATGTAGAAAAGTGTTTAAGAATACTTGGAATAAAGGTGGTTCTAAAGTAACATCTTTCCAAAGAAATATGCTAGAAAAACACACAATTTTTTTAGTTGGCCTTTTTTAATCTCCACTTGAAAATGGACTTGCTGATAACATCAAAAAATCCCCAACTAGAAATTTGGGGATCTAATTTCTTCAAACAATTTACTTCAGAACCTTTAAACATGAATTGAGTTCGAAAATATATTCATTCCTAAGCTATCACACCCAAGAATAGCACAGAACTTAAGATATTGCCAATACTTTGGGTAAAAAAAAAAATTGACTTTTAGATATTTCATGCTCATAGTAGCTCTGTCTTGTAGTTCATTCCATAAATCTAACAACTAGTCTGCGAGTAAAGCAAACAACATACTCCACGAGGCATTTGCAATGATTTGGGTCTACAGATAGAGCCCCCATTGGCATAGACCGCAATTCGAGGCTTCTATTTTGCCACACTCGTAAGACCCATTCCCACAGTAAAGTGCTTCCCTGGTGCACACTTGTACACAGTAGCCAAGTCCGGAAATTCCTTCATGTGTGTCTTTTCCTCCCAGAAAGAGATGAGACTTTCTTGCTTGAACTTTCACGCACCTTGCCCCTGGTTAGCTGTTTGGAAGAGTTAAGGGCTTAGGAGGGAACTCATGAAGAGAACAAATATTGCATGGCAACTTCTTCAAATGAGGTGATAGCATGGTGTCTAGAGAGTCTGTTTCTTCCTGTCTTTCAAGGAAGAGGAAGCTACTTACAACAACCAAGCAGATGCAAGCTCATTTGTAACTTCATGGTTCTCACCTTTCCCCACGCTAATGTGCCTATTTTAGATCTCAGAACCCGATGCTTACTGTACCATAACACTGCCTTCAACAAAAAAATATTCTGGCGAGGTTGCACTTTCAGTGTTATCTTTGCCGTTTTACCATCTGTATTATAAAATTCCAAACCAGAAAAACCTCACAATCTCTGTCTGCCAGATATGTGGCGACAGTAGCCACGGGATCTCTGGGGTCCAATATATGGTAACGAAAAGACTTTTAACTTTGGGTGAGAAACACACAATGCAATATACATATGATGTATTATTGAATTGTACACTTGAAACCTATGTCATACCAATATGTTTAATAAAATAAAGAACAATTTTAAAAATTAAAAAAGCATGTTCATAAAACATATTAGAGTTCATATGGGAAGGCACCTAAATTGGATCCAAAATGCAGCATTTTTTCCATTTTCTTGTCTTGAAACAGAAGAAAACTTCAACTAAAACTCTACCAACTGGAACCTACTCCTGTATAAACTTGCAAGAGCAGAATCAAACTGTAGCAGCTGTGATCTCTGATAAACTGTTTCAGGTGGATTAACTTTAAAATTCACAGAATCTGGAAAAAAGAGAGTAATGTATATATGTCACCAGAGTTCACTGTGGAATTCACAGGTTTCCATTTCTACACAGAGAAATAGATTGCCTTTTTCTCAAGCAAAAGAAATTCTAAAGTTCCTGGTATGATAAATTTCATACAAATTGAGTCATCTTAATATAACTTAGTAATTTATAGGTAGAAATAGAAGTTCCAAATCTAAAAAATACTCATATTAACTTTCCTATGTGGATACAAATACAAGTAAAAAAATTGAAATCAGAAAGATTCTTAGTGATCATTCTTAGTTACAGACTGTGGTATTGACAGATAGTAACAAAAGACAGTATCCACCTCCATTGCTTTAATACATTTCTTATCCAAATGTCTCAGTCTCTTTCAAGTTACTCTCTTTTCCTGATTGGTAAAACTTACTAAAATAATTCAGACTGTGATGTAGCTATTTCTGTTTCGAAACATAAAAATCATCCTGTGAGTTTAACATTTTTTTTCTTTAATGTTATTATTTTTATATTTCCTACTACCAACTACTGACTCTTATATCTAGCCTACATGTCTATATCCACCTTTATTTGAGCCATCTATGCTATAATCATAATAATTCAATATTATAAATAAACTATTATTATTATGATTCAAGAGAAAACTTAATACTTCACCAAAATTCGAAGGGAATATTTTGGGAGAAAAAGGTAATTTTTACAAAAGGAATAATGACTCCAACCACAATAGTCAAAGCCTTTTTAAGATAAAAAGACACCTTTAGAAGGATGGATTTTCTCACCATGTTCTGGTACTGTTCTAGAAGGACCTAGGTAAACATGAGAAGAATGCAAAATATACCCCAAGAAATATAAGGGAGATTACCCATATTATATACATTGTCCCTTAAAACATGAAGACCCTACTATTATTTGAATCCAGTGTTTTTGCTTGGTCAAAAAGAATCACCAAGTTGAAGGTCCTAGATTAGACATCACAAGACTGCAGTGCCTAATAAATGAACCAATTGGATGGAAAAACTTCCATCTGTGGATATAAGTACATAAAGTGTAACTACAAACAGAGAACAACAGAAGTCACTATGAAGAAGGGCAGTGAAAACACCAGATCAAAAACACAATGATAATACGCAAGGAAGAGAGGCTGAGACGTAGCACAGAATATCAGTAGCTGTTTGTGTCTGGTGCTGTATCTTCTTCTACATAAAATTGACTCAACACTACCCGGTGTTTATGTTCCCTTGTTACTTTCCTGATGGAACTAATTCTTATGCCCTGAGTTAGTATTACAGTAACTCCACAATTAAAAAAAAAAAAAAAAAAAAAGGTAAGATCCTCTATGAACATCTTCTAGATTAATCGAAACTAAGAAGAAAATTTTTGAACTTCCATTTGTTATCTGTCATTTGAGATCGAATTCTTGCTCCATAACTTCTTCATGGCATTTTTCACTTCTGCGTTCCTCAGCGTATAAATCAGAGGGTTGAGGAAAGGTGTTCCAAGGGTATAAAACACAGCTATCATCTTATCCATGGAGAAAGTGGTTGCAGGGCGTGTGTATATAAATATGCAAGGACCGAAGAACAAGATGACCACGATGATGTGGGAGATGCAGGTGGAGAGGGCTTTTCTCCTCCCTTCAGCACTGTGGTTTCTCAGAGAATACAAAATGACAACATAGGAGAACATCAGGATGACAAAACTCACTGTACAGATGGCCCCACTGTTGGACACCAAGAGTAGATTGATTATGTAGGTGTCTGCACAAGCAAGTTGCAACAAGGGCTGCAAGTCACAGAAATAGTGATCAATTACATTGGGACCACAGAAGGGTAAACTCAGGGTCAGAAAAATCTGAGCTAAAGAATGCACGCAGGACCCCACCCAGGCCACGGCCACCAACATACCACAGACCCTTTGGCTCATGATAGTCATGTAACGCAGGGGCTTACAGATGGCCACGTAGCGGTCAAGGGCCATGAGAATCAGGATGAAGATCTCCAGGCAGCCAAAGAAGTGGAATAAAAACACTTGGACTATGCATTCACTGAAAGAGATAGTGGCTTTCTTCAAAAGTGTGTCCACAATCATTCTAGGCACTATGGAAGTACAGAAGCAGGTATCAGATAAGGAAAAATGGAAAAGGAAGAAGTACATTGGACTCCCAAGTATCCGGCTGATCTTGATAGTAGTAATAATCAGAAAGTTACCCAGCAATGTCCCCAAATAAAAAAGCAAAAAAGTGACAAACACTATTTTCTTCCTAACAGGATCCTGGGTCAACCCAAGCAGAATGAACTCAGTCACATTATTATTCAGCTGCATGACTTCATGAATGAGGAGAAAGAGTGAGTATAAAATGGTTTCTCTGCAAAAAATAAAGGAATTAATTCATGTTGTGATAGGCGATTCTATGAAATCTTTTAAGAAAAATAAATATTCCTCATTTTAGCTGCAGTTTTTTAATATGTCAGCTCAACTTTGTGCTCTTGAGTTTGTCAAGACCACATTATAGGGTCCTTATAATTCTCAGACAAGCTTCTGAATGTTACATGTTCGTACAGCACTCTTCAAACACAAGTCTCCCCTGTCAGCCTTCAGTGATTGCTTTGTGATAAAGGAATTTTTTCACCTGTTTTCTAAAGGCTTCCTTTGTAGCTTTTCCTATAATATTACATACTAGCTTAAATTCAGTTTTATGTGTGTTTCTTTTAGCTTCCTTTTTGGAATAAGAATCTTTGAAAACTACCTATTCTCAGGATTTTATTCTCCATAAATCCATTCTCAATGCTTTGTTTAATATAGGTGCTTAGAGTGTTTTATTATTGAATTGTATACTTGAAATATATATATATATATTTACCGATGTCACTCCAATTAATTTAATAAAATGTTGAAAAACTGAACTTTCTCTATTACCTCTTAAAATATCACATTTATCTTATTGTTTTAGCACTAGTCCAATTACTAAACACATTCACATCATTAAACTGCTGGAGCCTTCCATCTACTATACATGGTAGAAAGACAAACATGTTCCCAATTTATAAATCCATGGGAAAAAACCCGAGATCATGTTTAAATAACTTAGTAAATCAGCTCCACTCTAAATAAATCAGTTGCACTCTAAATAGCACCACATGACCATATATATCTTGAAACTCTGACACTCACAAAAATGACTATCTTAAGCATTTGACATTTTTACATGAATTCTTAGCCTTTAAAGAATGCAAAGAGAGCCCTGAAATTTTTCATATCCTCCTGATATCGATGCACATTTTTGTGTGTCTCTGTGAATGATCGACCACATGTTCACTTTTTCCAGAGGTGTGTTAACATCATTTGTCATTGTGTTCTCAAAGGAATCATACACACACACACACACACACACACACACGAACGCACGCAAGCACTGAGTAACAATGATCTGGAGACAAAACCACACTAGCACATCTTCTAATAACTGCTGTACCTACCTCAAATTCTCAAACAAGTTCAACTAACTTTAGAACAGCTAAATTTGTCAAAGCAATAATAAACAGGCAATTCGTCTCATTGAGAGGTCACGGAGAAGAGCTGAAAGAAAAGCAGATGGAAGAAGGTGAAGAATAGGTGAGGGTGGGACGCAGACTGTTGGGCAGCTCTTTCCTTCCTAAAATCAGTTTTATTGCAGAGGTCACAGTGAGAATCGTTGCTTTCTTTAAGGACTCACTCTTAAACTACCCAACCCTCTCTGATTCAGTTATACTAAATGTCTATCTTTGGAGAATCCCAATTTGTTAAATGCAATGTGTACCATTCTCTGAGGAAAAGTTAATAGATTGTACCAAAATTCTTTATCCCTCAAAAGTCCCAATTAAAGAATGATGTAAACTCCTTCACACATATGTGACACATTACTTTTCACCTTCATTGTATAGTTTTTAACCTCCGCTTTGTCATTAGAACTTTTCATTAGAAGTAGTTATTCAGCTTTTCAAACTGAATCTCAGATATGTGTCAACCGCAAGTTATAGTCTTATCATTTTAGCAACATGTAAAGGGTGGTAATTCTATACTGTGATACACGACACTCTATTTAAAGCTGTCACTTGGAGATAGAAAAGGCAGCATTCCCTAGAAGCTATGTCAGGGTCACTATCTTTGTTAACGTTTGCTCTAATTTCTAACCAAGCATAATCTCCTCTAACTTTTAATATCCATAATGAGGACTTACCTCACTCAGCTATCATACATGGAAGGCATCTGTGAACCACCCTCTGTCATCTCAGAAAACTTCAACAAACCTTAGGACATGGGAAACATTTTTCTCTCCCCACAGAATGCTAGCTTTTCATATACCTGGTGTTCATAAAACATTTGTTGAGTTAAAAAGATTTTTTTATTCCAAAGCTTATATTTATTCTATTTATTTACTATAGTAACAGTAAACTTTTTAAAAACTTATTCTTTGTTTCTGTTCTTTTCTCAGAGGAAGTAAGAGTAATACCGTCATAAGACATGGAAATATATTTTTAAATCATGTTGGATTATTCTGTAATATGGCACCCCTCTATGTTCCCTAACGTTTCCCTTCCTTCACTAATCAGAAACATTCCAGATATTGTAGTAAATTTAACTTTGGGTTCATCTAGTTAGCCTACAGAAGGGTAAGTTAGCCCCCTTCATACTCAATAACCAAATACAAACAAAGATTTGGAGCTATTAGGTGCCTCAGGATGACCAAAAATATCTGAGAATAAGGAAAATTCAAGTGACTGGATGATAGAGAACAGAAAGAAGGAACAACAGTGTCTTTGGTAACAGAGGAGGTGAATCACCAAGAAACCACTCTGCTCCCCTCATGATGCCCCAAGTTTCCCTTTATGCATTAGGAGACAAACTGTTTCTTAGTTCTTGTATTTTATTTTCAAGTGCAATCCAGGGAAAGCAGTGTGATGCGTGAAACCAGAGTTTCAATTCTTAGCCAGTTTATCAATGTCATATTTGGAGTAAAAATTTTTCAACACTGAAATAGATGCGTGGTCTTTCAAGAGAATACAGTTTCTTTGAAGCAGAAAGACTTCCCTTTACTATTAAATATTATTAAAATGTGATCTAGAAAGTTAGATTTGAGGTATAAGATTATACTTCTATTAATAAAAAGCATATTGATAAAAATATTTTCATCTACTTGTACATACCTACATTAATTAAAGGTGACTTGCAGAGGTTAGGACAGACATAATAATAAAGTATCTTAGAGGATTCCACGATATCACAAAGTTCTTTGTTTTCCAGAATTTAGCCTGGGCTCAAAAAATTAGCCAAGTAAAATAAAACCTTCTGTTTGGAAACTGAAAATGAGTTGTATCATCTTTATTTAATTTGTGACAGAGCTCTATAAATAGATGAACTTCCAGAATCTTGAGTGCTAGTGGACCTGGTACTTTCTAGTGGAAAATTGTTTGCAAATACTTTCACCTATAAAAAATTTCTTAAGAGTGAAGAACTCAAAAATGTGACCTAATTAAAGATTTAACTTCATTCTATTTTACAACTTAAAAAGCCAATATGTAGATGGGAGAGGGCACAGATGAATAAGTGGAGCACAGAG
>JAQQSQ010002556.1:0-10613 GCA_028627145.1 Eidolon dupreanum | reverse complement strand
AAGTCATTCATCTCTTGTTTATCTCTAATGTAAAAAATATAGAAATACTCTAAACTTTCATAGAAGAAACCCCACAACTGCACCAAATTATAATAATTGACTCTGTCTTCGTTTAACCAGCTGGGAAGATAGTCTAGTGGAACACAGCAATTTTCTAAATTCAGAGATAGCTAATTCATGAGAACCAGCTGTTGCCCAATCAAGTCCCAGCACTTAATTTCATATAGGAAACCAAACTAAGAACAGACGGAGATGACAGCCCAGACCTACCGCGAAGTCTTCCCTTCTGAAGTAAGGACCCGATTTCGTCTGAGCGAATCATCTTCTCAGTGTTGCCTGCAAATTCCGCGGGATAAAGGAAGCCTTGGGGTCTTGGGTTCCCCAGGGAAGGAGCTAGGAGAGAGTTTTGGAAGGCAGCCCTGTTCCTTTATTTTTTTAGACGACATCTCGGGCTTATCTGTGAAGAAATTCCCAGAGTCACCTTAGTTGACGTCATCATGTTTCAGAAACGTTTTAAGTGCCTTTTCTTAAAAGCAATGCTCTTGAACGTTAGCGCGTGTGGAAAATCTGTTTCAAAGGCTGAGTCCTGGGCCCAGAATACCTCTGCTATTCTGACTCAGCGGGTCTGCGGTGGAGCCGGGGAACCTACCTTGTCCTGTATGTGTCCCAGGAGGTTCCGAAGCTGGTACCTCATGCGCGAGAGGACTCAGTCTCCCCACGCACCTGACTCCCCCCGTGCTCCAGGCCACAGGTGTGGAGCTCTGCCCTCTGACCTAGAACGCCCCGACTCACACGGACATTCCACTTACCTGCTCTCTGCCCAGAGGGCCCAGGTGCCTAGAGCATCACAGGGCTGGCTCCTTCTCAGCATTCAGGTTTTGGCTCAAATGACACTTTCTCACAGAGGCTTTTGTGACGTAACCCCTCCCTCCCGGCTCGCTCTGTGTTTGTTGCCCTGCTTTATCCCTCCTTGGTGGTTGGCACTATATGTCCTCTTACTAAGTTCCAAGAGAACTGGGGTCACACCTGGCTCATTCACCACGGTGGCCTCAGTACCTATAAGCAGAGCAGCGCCTTGCATGTGTCGGGAGCCTGGTTGGTACTCGATGCTAGACACGTGGAGCATCTTAAAGGCAGGAGAAAGTGGATGCCTGCAGGTCAGAGAATTTTCGTTCACTGGTTTTGAAAATTTTCTTTGAAACTAGTTCTTTCCTCTTTAAAACTGTTGCAGTAAATTGTGCCTTCCCTTCTATAATACAATCCTATTTTTTTTAATATAAGAATAATGCTTAAAATTACCTACCGCTCAATAAAATTGACACTCCAGGAAGATAGGCCACATTAGTTTCCTAAATCTCAGTATGGCTGACACACCTCCGAGTGCATTAGGGAATGCGAATAACTCAATTTTCGAAGCACCGTGTAAAGACAGGGAGACTTATTGAAACAAAACATCAGATCCTTCAGAAACACAGAACAAATTCTAGAGGGACGTCATCTGGCTGCAGAGGGGCTGGAGACCCAGCAGCCTAACTGCCCTCCTAAGTCTCTGTTCAGACTCTTCTTGGTCCCTGTATCTGACCCATGCTCTTGCTGCCACGTGGGGACCCGGTACACACTACCTTTCAGATCCCGTATATTTTGTTTACTGTCACAACTGCTGAGACGCCAAATTTCCAAACTCTACGTTCAGAGGGAAAATAAAACTGAAATGGATAAAGAAAAATCTTTAGACAGTCTCATCTGGTTTGCTGGCTACAGGCTTGTGACGGTGCGTGACGAACATGTCCTCCCCTCCGCCTGCTGCCTCCTGACACAAGTGCATCGCCACACCCAAGGGCTCGCACTCGTTACGAGACTGTGCCCGACTCTCTCCGGAGAATATGAACTCCACGTGCGGAAAGACTTGCAGCGTTTTGTTTATTGACTTGCCTCCTCACATTTTTTAATGTCTGGGGTGAGTCCACACAGTTTATATTTTCTCATCCGCAGTCATATTAAGTCACCACCGTCCAGGGGCCTCAGTCAAAGCTGACGAAATGACGAAGTTTACTTTCTGAAATGTTGCCCACACGAGGCCTTCTCATTCATCGCTGGTCTGAGGGATCCCAGTTCTTCTGAGAGGCCAGACTGGGGTGACTGGTCTCATTATTGCCCTGCCCTTTGGGTAGATCTGGCCTTGGAGATTGAACTTGTCTCTCTTATGGACACAGCGTGCCACAAACCCCAACCTAACGAGTGGCCATAAACTACAAGGGGCACTCCCACAGGTTCAAGGAAGTTCCTCTTCCCTAGCTGCGAAGTCATAGCCTGATGTTTTAGCTGAGAGAAAATGTGAGCCAGGTGTCTTTTCTCATATGGATTAGCAGTGCAATCTTAGAACGATTATTTATTCCTTCTTCCCTCATCTGCTAAGAGGGGCTAATAGTTATCTAGTAGAATTGGTTTAAGTAATAAATGAGATAGTGCACAGAAATCACCTAGCAATGCTTTGCAAAGACCCATTGTTCAAAAATTGTCCTTTAAGATCTATATGGGTATTTGTCCGCTAGGGATTTGGTAAGAACACCTTAGTTATTGGAGGCAATCAGTCAATATCAGTCAATAAGTGTTCAATGAATATCTGCACCATTAGTAAGGTGCTTGATGGGAAATAACTAGTCTAAACGGTGTGACTGACTCTACCTTCAGTGATTTCTATAGTCATCTCAGGATTATAATTCCTATAATTTTAGGGGAAAAAATTGTTTGAGGCAGGGCCAGCTGGCCTTGTGAAAAACTGAAGAAAAACCAGGTCCCCCTTAAAGGTGGCATTTCAACTGTAGACATTTACCTCGGCTCTCCCTGGGGGCACCATAAAAATGGCATCGATCACAGGCAGTGACAAGATGGAAAGGAGCGTATAGCAAAAGACTTGGACTCTGGAAAGCTGACAGGCAGGTGGTCATTGAATTTAACAGATTCAAAAAAGCTTAATTCTATGGAGGAAGTGGGAGAAGCCAAAAAAAGGGGATACACTGTGCATTTTCAGAACCCCAGGAAGGCCCATGAATCTGGGATGGAAGGTCTTTCTGCCCTTAGGGGTAAAGATGGAACTGAAAATAGGCATACAGGCTGAAAGGCTATGTCAAAAGCAGAACTGTGTAGGCTCCTGGCCCCAAAACACAGACAGGTGGCAGCCTCTCCCTCGCCGGGCGGGAAGGTGCTAAGTTCACAAGTTCCACCCTGAATTTTCCTTCCTGGCTCTTCACTGGGCTCTTCTTTCTTTAATTCGTCCGCCTACTCTTGAACTCTGATTACTCGAGGTTTTATAATTCCCTAGGCCTGCTGTCCGCAGACTGGCAAACTATGATCTTACCCACATCCACAGTGGCAGAGCCCTTTGGAAGCTGATCAGTTTTAAAAACTTCTTCTTCCGCACCTGGCCTTTCTCTTGCACTTTGGCCTCATGTGTGCACCTCCCACTTGATGACCTTGCCTGGCTGCCCTAGGCTCTTTGCACGCCCCATGTCACCAGTAAACTCTTTCTTCCCCGAAGCTGCCTCTGTGTCTTCTTCCCCCTCATTCTTCATAACTCGATACGAATTCCTTCCCATTCTTCCTGTTCTATCGAAATGACTGGCGCCGAATAAACGAGAGAAAGGGCCAGATCGGAAGAAGCGTGTGGCCTTTCTGGGGTGCAGACATATGAACACTTAAGTTACATTGGAACAGAGCTGCTGTGAGTGGAGCGTCTGAAGTTCCATAAGACAAAGAGAAGGAAGTGACGAATGTCTTGGGCGGAGAGCAATATGAAAAGTTTTCATTGCAGCTGAAGCTTGAAGAAAGAGGAGACGTTTTCAGAAGCAGCGGGCACCGACCTGCTGTTCAGGGACAGACAAGCCTTTTGATGCTAGACCATCGGTGGCATGAGGGATCCTGAGCCTAGTAATGAGGCTTCAGTAAAAGCGTGGGTGACGGGGTGGCCACCAAGTGTGGGCGTTTAGACTTTATCCCAGAGGCAGGGAGAGTTCAGAAGGAATCATGAGCAAGGAAGAGGATAATTTTTTTAAAAAATGATTCTGGCTGTAGTCAGGAGGATGGACTGGACGAGCAAAACTAGATGAGGCTTTTGGAGGAAGAATGAAGCGTGTGCCAGGGCTGGAGGGCATCCTGCAGACTTGCATCTTCGATGGGGCAATGAAGTTGGGAACAGATTATGTCTTAAATGAAGTTCTTTTTATCTTAGACTATTTCTTTTACTTGAGTGGGGGTGGGGGGCGGGTCGGCACAGGATCTGTTCTTGGCCACCAGGCAGGTTGAGGACGAGCATTTTGAAAGGAAGACAGTGTCCTTTTCAGATTTAGGAGGTTTTCAAATTAGCAAGAGCTGCAAAAAGCTGCACCTGGCCACCTTCCTGCAGATTTTTGCCATGGGCTTTATATATCGGTACCTCAGAATACATGTCAGTTTCAGGCCCTGCAGTTAAAATCCGAATGTAACTTAAGGACAGAATCCATTCCCAGAGGGGATTGTGCTCCAGAAGGTAGAACTGTCCAGCACATGGGAGTGGAAGGTAGTCAGAGGGTCATGATCCTCCACAAAGCTGCGAATTCCTGTAGAACCTGTTCTCAAGGAGCCGCTGTGGGCCCGAATTTCAATTTGGTTCTAAGTTCGCTGTTTTGTTAAGATAATTCTTTGCCTAGAGGAGTTTGGCGAACATAGAAAGTGGCTCTGTTATTGCCAAGAAAAAAAGTCTTATCTGAAAATACCAGATCTTTTTCTTCTCTCTCCAATTTGGGTCAAATGCACTCAATTTAATTGGTAAATTTTATAACAAAAAATGATAACTCTTCTGCAAACAGGGCTTCCTGCTTAAAAATGCAACCAAAAGCATTATTAGATTATGAAATGGTTATGGTGTAGGTCAGACTGAGGATGGGCTCAGCTCGTCCGTGGAAGCAAGAAAGAGGCACCGGCCAGGACTCTGAAATGTGGAAATTATATGTTGCAAAAAGAGGACAGAATTGCCCATTAATGGAACCAAAAAATTCGGGGAAAGCTAAGCACAAAATTTTCTCAGATCTGAAAGTCTCAGAACTCAGGGAACGGGCTGAAATGAGCTGGGACCCAGAGCCCAAGCCACAAGTAGCATTAAAGATTCAAAGAATGTTCATCTTGACGGTATTCAAGGGCTTTTTTTTTTGCAGCTTCCAAGTTGCTTTTCAAGAAAGCTTTATTTAAATTAACATTCCGTAACATCCACTTACCGCGAGTGTACGATTTATCGTTTTAGAAAATTTATAGAGTGGGGAAAACACCACTAAAATCTGGTTTAGAACATTTCCATCACCCCCTCGAATTCTCTTGAGCCCTTTTACAGAGCAATCTCTACACCTACCCCCAGCATCAGGCGAGAACTGATTCACTTTTGGTCTCCTTAAGTTAGTCATTCCTGGGTATTTCAGACAAATGAACACTGTGTAGTCTTTGGTTCTGGCTTTCTTCCACTCTGCGTAATATTTTTGAGATTTATCCACTTTGCAGCAGGCTTCGTATTTTGTTTTTTTATTGCCGAGTGGCGTTCTCGTCTACCGCCCTCCTGCACTGTGTGATGGCTGGCTGGGTTGTGTCCAGCTTTGGCGATTTGTGAATAAATAACGATGCTATATACGTTCATGTACAGGTCTTCGCGTGGGTGTGTTTTCACTTCTCTCGAGTAGATTCCTGGGAGCAGAGTTGCTGGGTTTCATGATAAGTTTTGTGCTTTTTACGACACTGTTTTCCAATGTGGCTGTACCATTTTACATTCCCGCGAGCAACGCGTGGGGGTTCCATCGAAGCCACATTCTTGTCAACACTTGAGGCTGTCTGCCTTTTTTTTTATAGCCATTGCAATGGTTGGGGAGTTTTCCTAATTGCTAATGATAGCTTCGTTTTCCAATGCTTATCAGTCATTTATGTGTCATCTTTGTTGGAATGTCTGTTCAAGTAGTTAGGTCTTCTCCCACTCTTTATTTGGGTTGTTTGCTACCTTAGTATTGAGTATAAAAGTTTTTATGTGCTCTGGATACAAGTCCTTCATCAGTTACATGATTTGCAAATATTTTTTCCAGATGTGTGGCTTGTTTTTTCATTTTTTTGAATGGCTTCCTTTGAAGTGCCAACATTTTCAACTTTAATGGAATCCAATTTATCTTTTTTTTTTTTTTCTATTATGGCTTGCATGTTTGATATTGTGTCTAAGGACTCTTTGCCTAATTCAGTGTCACAAAGATTTTCTTCTATGTGTTCTTCTAGAAGTTTTGTCATTTTAGCTCATACGTTTAGTGTGCAGTCCGTTTGAAGGTAAATTTGTGGATGGTGCGAGAAAATAATCGCAGGCTTTTTTTGTTGATTTATTTTGCATGTTTCTGTAGTTTTCCCAGTACCATTTACTGGGTGGAGATCGCAAGAGCTCTGGGCAAGAACACCACAGACTCCTGCTGTTCTTTCAAGAAAAGCAGTAGTTTCCTGAAGAAGTGCCCCTCAGGGTGTGTATGACTTTGGTTGATTTCCAGAGGACTAAAATGGCTGTTTTGGGCAGATTTATCCAATCTCAGTGATGCTTTTTGGAGGAGTGATTTTGTCATGATGGAAATTGGTCTCATGTTTATTGGTCTTTGTTTTGTCTATATTTAGCTTTAGGTGGATTTCTTTGCTATCTTTAAATCTATTGGAGGCAGGAGTCCAGTACCCAAAAAGAGACGAACATGGGGTCGCCAGTCCTTGCATGGTCACACACACTTCCGGCAGCACACACACTCCCCGAGGACACCCCGTGGTGCGGTTCGAAAATACTCCGTCTAATCCAGACACTTCTTTTAATTTGGGAAACTGAAGCCTAGAAAGAGGACCGCTTCAAGTTCAACTGCGGAATCTCTGGGAAGAGGATGTGACGTCATAGGCTCATGGCAGCTGCGATTGGAATGGTGCTTCCTCTTGCCAGGAGAGGGCTGTACACGCAGCCATTGCTGGGAGAGGATGGGGCTTCTTCCAGCATCGCTGTCTTGTTCTCTTGGGATAGGAGCCCTCAGGAGAGGCTGTCAGTGCTAATTTTAACCCTGGGAGACAGTAAACAAAGCATAAGAATAACTAGTCTTGGTAAATGTGGTAAATGAGGCTCAGAGAGGTTAAACAACATGTGTGAGCTCACATAGCCGTGAATGGTCTTGGGCGCCGTCTTTGAGTCTATCTATGTGTTTTATTCCTCCAGAAAACATGTGCCTTCAAAAATGTGGAAGTCTCAGCGGGATGCAAAGACCTCCAACCGGAGCCAAAGTTTGGGAGCATGACTGGATTTGTCATTACACTGTGACTTATGTAAAGGAACAGTTCCACCCCCCACGTCACTGTCCCCTCCAACTACACACACAGACCACACATCACACACTCACCCCGCACATCACTCGCACACATCACATACACACACCACACACACACACACATAAGCCACACCACCCTTCATGTCACACACACAAACACACACACACACACCTCGTCTCCCAGCTTCCATACAGTTGCAGCCAGGGAAGTATCTCAGGGTCAGCATCTAACTTCCAAGCTCAGGTAGAATCGTACAAAGTCCCCAAGACAGTTTTCCACCCAGGTGCACTCCCGCTGTGCCTGGGAGCAGTGCAGTTTTTTTTTTTTTTTTTAAAGACAGAACAGCCATTCTTCACAGCTTCTCTGCCGTGGGAAGAGCGAGCAGGTTGGTGGGGGAGTTGAGCAGATTTATTGACATGAACATAGTTTGGAGACAGCAGGCAAGCTGTCAGAGCCTGACATGCAGGAGACGCGGGATAAATATTGCTATTGACGCTCCCTGCATCCGTTATCCTCACATGCCCTCGTCCGGGGCGCTCGTGTGGGGTTGGACTTGTAAAGGGATTTGTTCTCGCCCCGGAAGAAGCTCGGTGGGGGTGGCGGGGTGAGTGGAAGGGAAGAAAGAGAGGATGTTCATGAAAATTACTGAAAGGTAAATCAGAGGTGGGATAAAATCATAACTGGCATGTCTTTATGTTTAGTCGCTCTTCCCCAAAAAATGGTCCCACCCGCATTTTAAGAGGATAAATACTAGGCTGTCTTTGAGAGAATAGGTGGCAATAGGTGACATTTAAACCCTGGGCACATTGCAAGCAGCACATTTCGGTGACAGGATACTACATGCCAGGCTTGGTCACAGGATCTTACAGTTTACCAGTGCATAAAATTCTTGTGGAACCTACATTTTTGGGGAGAAGGCAAGAAAGACAATAGCCGTGATGAAAAAGTAAACAACCAGTCACGTTAGGATAAGTGCTAGGTGCTCACAGGACAAAGTCTAATGTTGGCAGGGGGTGCGGGGCCATCACGCCGGCGTGGGGCTCTCCCGGTCTAAATCCTGCTTCTCCTGTCGAGGCCCTGCCTGCGGCTGCCGCCTGCTCCCCTTCCCTCCCCAGCCCCCGTTTCTTCACACCCAGGCCTCTGATCGTCAAATTCATCTTCCCATTTAAGACTCTCTTTCCTTCCTTCCGTGGCAAACTCACCTTCATTCCCTCCCAACACGTCTCAGTTCAAATGTCTCCTCCACAACGTCAGTGGCTCTGTCCATGCCAATTCCTGCCACGGAGTCTCTGGGCCTCCCTCGCTGGCCCCATGACATGCCATGCTATGCCATCTGTCCTCTCTTATGACATGTCTCCCATTTTATTCTGTTGCTGGCCTTCCACTAATCGTGAACTGCTCCAAGCCAGAACCACCTTGCTCCGAGGGGTGTCAGAGACGCCGAAACGAGTTCTCAGACTTCCCCACGCCAGTCTGCTCCTGACACGTGACCGTGGATGCGGAGCTGGTCGGGTCAGACGAGGAGCAGAGGGCATGTTTCTGTGTGTCTACTCCCCTTGCTCTCATTTGGTCTAAATTCTTGCCACATCGAAACATAAACGCTTGTTCTCTCTACAGCTCATGCCTCCGCGGGAGCGCCTGGCGATCGCTTTTCTCTTGCTCAGCTTCTTGACTCAATTCCTGACGTGGCTTTGTTGACGCATCTTCGTATGGTCCTGTAACAGTGCTGTCCATCCCCCGGAGGCCGGGGTCCTTCCCCCTTTTCTAGGCCTTCCTCCTCCCCCAGGCTGAGAGGCACACATGAGCACGTTCAGTCACGTGCCTCTTTTCCTCGTGCAGACTGGTGACAGCTTCAGAAGATGGACATAACGTGTCATGTAACAATGACCTAAGGGTTTCGGTCGACTTGTATTCTTCTTTAGCCAGGAGTTGGCAGTCCCTGGGGGTCCTGAGCTCTGTAATTTAACGCAATCATTGGTTTATTTGTCTGGCCCTTCCCCTAGACCAGGAATTGTTTTCAAGGACGCGAACAGAATGTTGTCTCCAGTATTTGAACACCCCGTGTAGCACGTAGGTAGGTGCTCAGTGAATATTTACAGAATAAATCGCCGTTTAGATGATCTAAAATCGACACTGTGAGCTCCGCAAAAATCAAGGTCCATCTTCTCCTCTGTAAATCCCTCGTGTATTTGTCACTCATTCGCCGAGTGCCTAAAACATGCCAGGCCCTGGGCTCGCGACGAGGATAGGGACAGCTAAGAGAACACTCTCTACCAAGAAGAAAGACCTCGAATGGGACAGAAAGGCCTGTTCATGGGTGTCTGAAGAGCGCCTGACACCAACACAGGCATGGGTGCCACAGAGGGGCTGTGTTTCCATGGCGGGGTCAGGAACAGATTCACACGAGGAAAGACCCTTGAGCTTGGTTTTGAAATAGAGGCAGGAGGAAGCGCCTCAACTCCAAATCCTTATGATTTTTATAGGCAGCATTTATTGAGCGCTTATGGCGTGCGGGCTGCCACACTATGCGCTGTGAGACCATCTTACTCCCTCTCCTCACGGCCCTGTACGGGAGACTTGCTATCTCCGTTTTGATGGGGAAAAGTGATGTTAAGTCATTTGTTTTTGTCACAGGAGTAAGTAGCAAAAGCCAGAAACTCTCATGACTCTCACGATTCCAGTACAATGACCTTGAACCCCGTGGCCTCTGTAAAGCCTTCCCTAACGATTATGTATCTTCGGGATTTCTCATGTCCTTGAATTATCATAGTGCCCTTAAACTTTACTACAAGTCAGTCTGTTGATACTTGCACGTTAGCCATACTTCTCTAATTGCTTAATAGTGACTAGCCCTACTACACAATTGTTTTGTGTGTGTGTGTGTGTGTGTGTGTGTGTGTGTGTGTGTGTGTGTATGTGTTTTGAAATGAGAGAAACAGAATCACTCACAGATTAGCACTGTCACAGGACCCAAGAGGGTTCTAGAACTTGGCACTGCTTCTCTCTCCACATACATCAGAGTAGCTGTGACAAACTTGATGATAACCAGGCGTCCTGACAGAAGCATTCCCTCATGTCATCCTGGACAAGTTACGTCATTTCCCTGGGCCTTGATTTACTCGTCTGTACAAAGAGGACACTGTCCCCTCTTGGAGGGATTCTGAAATGACTGGATATGGTGCACAAGAAAACACTTAGTTTTAGTTCCTTGACTTCCTTCCCTTGAGGAAATTTGTGGGTAAGCACTGTTTCTAATACTGGGGAAAAAT
>JAQQSQ010002555.1:0-10613 GCA_028627145.1 Eidolon dupreanum | reverse complement strand
GGTGGGTGGGTGGGTGGGTGTGTGTGTGGTGAGTCTGCAAGGTCCCTGCAAACATGCCTATGGGGGCAAACCTCAGAAAATATGTACCATCTGCATTCCACCTAGAGGGACCAGCCCACATGACCACATATCAGCACGTAAGACCCTTCCCTCTTCCCTACCCCGCTCACCATCTGGGCCCTGCCTGGCATACTCAGAAATAACAACTCACAAGTGGCAGAGACCAGACGTCCAGCCTGAAGCAAGCATGCACTGGGTGAGGAATTCCCAGTGTTTTGATTATTGTGCTTTACACCGCTGGAATTAAGTCATTATTAGACTGGTCTCAATACTGTGATGCCAAAAACAAGGAATCGAGGGATCATTTGTTTATTATTAAAAAACAGAAAGTCCTGTCTGTGATTTCATCCAGGAATTGGAGAAAAGGTTAGCTTTAAAGGGACAAAGGGGAAAATAATTAAACTGATCTTCTAACCGTCTATCAAATCAAGTTCATTCAATAATCAGGCTTTATCATCAGTTATTTTAACAGAAAGTCTCCTTCCAGGCTTTCCACAGCCACGGAAAGTGTCGTGAGCTGAGACATGCACTGTACAAAGCTGGAAAAGTGGGAAGTCCTACGATGAAGAGATGCTTTTCAGTGCTTCTTATGAATGCGTTCGAAAACACCTCATCAACTCTGAGGACCAAGCTAGTCAGGGCTGTGACCCTCTGAGGGCACCACCCCGCCTTTAATCATTAAACACGCAGAGATTAATAATTCACACATAGTTTAGAGTGTTAGAATTGGAGAGGGTTTGTAATGCGTCAATGGAGGGGAAGGAATTAAGAATAACAAAACAGCAGCACTGAATATAGGAAAAGAGTAGCGAACGAGTGTAATTTCCAAAAAAGCCATAAAAAACTGGGCATCCTTTCATCCGGGATTAGGGATGGACTCTGAGGAGGCCAGACCCTAGTGGCCTAGCTGTTCCATCAGAACCTTGAAAGCTCCTACGCTAAGGAAACGGGGAACCAAAGAGTCGCCGCTTTTCTTTCGTAGCTCAGAACAGGACATTAAATTTGGCCCCTTATCATCACGGACACACAGCCATCCCCATTCCAGGTCTGAACCTTGACCAGGGACTTCACACCTGAGCCTCAGTTTCATCACTGTGATGCCCCTGCACCAGAGAGTTCACACTAAGAGTGATGTGACATAAAACCCAGGCTAAGACATGCCGTGAACGGCAAAGTGCTGTAAGAATGGCAATCACGCAGATGCGATCACAGAAGTGTCAGATGAATGTATCTGCAAATACGATTTGTTCCTGCCAACTCGACGGCCAGACCCAAGGATAGGAGGGACTCTTCTTTATCCCTCATCCTCCCCTTCTGCCTCTGAGGAACACCTGATAGTTGATACAGTAACTGCCACTTGCCTTTGAAACGGCCGCTTCCTGTACCGCATGCCGCTCTCCTGGAACGGGAGGACTCCCTTCAGGGTTGAATTGTTGACGACAAGCTCAGCGCCCGTTGGTAGACTCGTTGGTAAGCCATTCCTGGGGAGGAAGAGAAATGAGGTGTCAGTGTGGGCCCGAGCACAGTGGCTCAGTCAGTGATGTTGACGGACAGTATGTGGTCTGGACCAAGTGCTTTCCGCACGGCCCACGAGAGAACCTCAGGCTTCGGCCTGCTGTTAATGGGCACTGTCTCTTCCCTCTTTCATTTCTCTTGCTCGGCGTCAGACGTGATGCTAAATCCACCTTAACCAGTGCTTTAAATCTCTCTCAGTGACAAAACCTAGAAGCATAACACAGCTATGAGATGCGGGAAAGTACCAGACTGACCCAGGAAGATGGCAGCTAGCGATCCTGGGGTTCTGGCCATACTTCTTGGTTAACAAATAACATTTGTTTTTCTGCCAAGAATGAACAGTGTACGGTTCTTTCTGAGAGAGAGGGGACACTCATCCCCCACCTTTCCTCCCACTACTGAAGAAGATATCTAGGCTTTGCTGTCTTTTGCAGATGATTTAACAGGTTTGTCTCGTTCTTTACTGATCAGTGTTTCTCCATGGGGTTGGAGAAACATGGCCCTGGTCCTAATCCCTCTTTGCCGTCCTTCAACACACTAAACAATGGCCTTGCTTCCTTGCCAGTGGCTAAGGAATTCTTAAAACCCTTCACATGCTTGTTCTTCTCCTGGACTGTTCATTGCAGCCACTACCTTTTGGAATCTGTCCATGGAGCGGGATGCCCTCGTGGCCTGCATTATTTATTCACTTGTGCTCTTTTCCTTTTAATTTCCTTGTTCGTGCAGTTGAATTAATGAAACTGAAATGTGCATATGATGCAACCCCGTTCTTTTAACTGGGCTTGGCCCATATGCTCGGCGCACGGATTCTGTTATCTCAGCTCCAACCCCACGTTCCACTGGTTTCCATTCCGATGCAGATGGGACTAGCGAAGGCCAGGGCAACGTCTGGCTGCCTGGCCACGCTTCTGTGGGCCAGATCCTTTGCCCTCCCAGCTTTAGCTGATGTTCATGAGACTCTAAACTTTGGGGAATCCTTTCGCTCACACACCAAAGCTTCAGAGTGCTTGGTCTCCTGTCTGCTGTTTTATTGTCTGTGTATCTTTAATTATTTTGGGGTATAACTGTCTGGAACACTACCTAGAAATTGAAAGGCAGAGAAATCAACCCCACAGGAACAAGTAGATAAAAAGCAAAGCTCCTTAAACAAAGGATGTGTAAAGTGTTCTGAAATCCTGATGGTTTGTGAATCTCTTTCTCTACGTTTGCAGATGAACATGGAGGAAGGGCTGAGAGGCCCCTGGGCTTTCCATGGGAAGGGTCACCAGGCGTCCATGGACACCCCAGAAAGAAAGCTTGCATGAATGTGTATGTATTCATTTTCACAGAAATGTCCCAACACAATGCAATATGTATATATGCCTTACTGTTAAATCGTACACCTGAAACTTACTAGATTTTGTTAACCCATGTCACCATAATAAAAATAAAAAGATAACAAATAAAAAAAAAAAAGAAGAAAATGTTCTTCAACAGCTTTCATTGGATTCTCATAGGAGTCAGAAACCTCCCAATGATATACCATTTCTCTAAAGAAGTTTTGTTTATCAATCTGGGGATGGATGCCCCCACATCTGATTAACCACCCCTGAAATCCCAGTAAAAAAGAAAAAAGTGAGACTGTTGACTCACTTATAAATAAAATGATTTGAAACAACATATCTTCTTTTATGTTCTGGGTTTGTATATTTTATATGTAACTTTATATATTTATATGTTAACATAATTTTATACTTTATATCTGTTGTATACTAATGTATCTATACAGGGAGATTTCGAACATACATACGTATTTTTACGTTGTATATCATACAAATGTGAACCGTTTGTATAAAATGAAACAGAGCTGAAGTTTGGTCATCCAGGTCCCCCTCTGCCTGTTGGAGTTTCGCTTTCGTTTCTGGAGTGTGCGTCACAGGGCTGTGACTCTGGTCCCGTCTGCTGTGCTGGTTTCTGTTTACCGAACCGCTCTCTACACATGTGTAAGCGTGTTTGCTGCTTCTCTGGGGAGAAGCTGCTGTAATTTTGTACTGAACCTGCTATTTGTGCTTCTGCTCAAGAGACTGTTTTCTCACGTTGCACACAGACATTTTTGTTGCTGCTTTTGAAAAAAGAAAAAAAACATTTTCTTGTGACTTGAGGGGACAAAGAAACCTCTGGATCGTACCTTGATATTTCTCTGGATCGTACCTTGACCAGGTGTCTCCTCCATTGAGAACTCTCACTTTCTTCCAATGTTTACATGGAATTTAGCACACCTTTAAAGAAAAAAATAGAGACAACTTGAGTTAACTAATAACCAAATGTTGTTTAACTGATTTTCATATATATATATATATATGTATATATATATATATTTTTTTTTAATATATAAGGACCTTCGAGCTCTTATTTGTTTCGCAGAGGTGGGGGGTGGGGAGGCTCTATGGTATGTGCTCAGTTGCCCATGTTAGTTGAAATTGCAGGCTGTGAAGAAGCAGGGCTGTGTCTGGGGAAATGCTTGCAGTCTGACGCCAAGGGAGTCGAGGACAATACCCAACTAATGGCGTGCATCAGTAATGCTTCTGAGTGTCAACCTCTTCCTCTCTGACAGAGGGAAGAATAGACACGCCTATGATGTGGGGTCGCCAATAAAATAATGGTTGCCCGGTCCTGCCACATAGTGGTGGTAATTTCTATGAATTTCTGAAATAGGTGTTTGATAAACGTGCAGTTATTAGATGCCGACTGTATTGAAGAGGCGTGGGCCCTACTGCGACCTGGGACCCAGAGGAGACCCAGCTGCTATGGAGGAGACAGCGCCCTTGATTTGGCTTCTTGTCAAAATCATTCGTTTGCTTCGTGCACTCACTATCTCTATCGATTCACCAGCACGACGTGTTGCAGTGGGGACAGACTTGAGAAATATGTTAAATATACTCACCAAAGAGGCTGATGTTTCAAGCTAATGCATAAAGAAGCTTCTGATTATTTAGAATGATTTATCCTAGTGACTATTCATCAAGGCCGGTATCCTACTTTTTTTGGTGAAGTTGGAAATTTTAGCCAAAGATGTGAGACCTGCAGTTTTTGCGAATCCTTAGAGAAAAATTCAGCAATGGCATTGGTAGTTCATGGTAGAGTCACTGAATTTATTGAATTGTGTAAAGCTGTTAAGAGCTAAGTTTCTTTAAAGTAATCTTTATCAACTGGAGAATTAATCAACTCCTAATGTTTCTCCTTTAGTCCTTTCTTTAGTTTCTCTATCAATTGAAAAGAGAGGCGAAATTTCTTTGGCCCAAGACCGAGTATTTTCCAATGGAAAGTATTCAGAGAAGATTTGTCAGACACTATGACTCAGAGGCAATCTAAGACAATGGTCTCTTTGTGCATTTTCTTAAATTTTATTTTAATTGTAACATTTGTTCTTTGTGGTCATTTTAGATTTACAGAAAAGTTGCAGAGTTAGTACAGAGAATTTCCATATACCTTTCACCCAGCTTTTCCTAATGCTGCCACTATATGCAACCATGCTGTTTTGGTCAAAGCTAAGAAATCCGCATTGGGACAATACTGCCTTGTAAACCACAGACTTTATCATGCTGGTTTTTCTACTAATGCCCTATTTTTTGTTCCCGCATCCATCTAGTATATCGCATTGCATTTCATTGTTACATCTTCTTAGTTTCCTCCAGTCTGTGACAGTTTTTCTGATCGTTTAGTCAGGGTGATGTCTGCCAGGTTTCTCCACTGTCAAGTTATTGTCTTCCACTTTTTTTTTTTGGATGCAGGTAACTAAGTTTGGCCTAGACTCAAGGGAGGGGAATTAAGCTCCGCCTCTTAGAAAAGGGAGAATCTACATAATACATACTTTCTAATTCTTCTATAAGAAAGATTTACCCCTTTTCCTCCATGTATTTATTTATTGGATCAACCATTTATATCAGTGTGGATTTAAGAATATTTGTTTTACTCTTTGGGTAACAATCCAATATTATTGATATTGATTTTGTTGCTCAAATCGTTTCAGCTTTGGCCACTGAGAGGTCTTTTAGGTTGGCCTGTATCCTTTTGACAAGCCCTAACTTCCTTTTTCTTTCCTACCCCCTCTTTTTTCTTTTCTTTTTTTTCTTTTCTTTTTCATTTTTTCTTTTTTTTTCTTTTTTGATGGGGCAGAGGCATTCCACTACTTTCCACCACTGTGTTTCTGGCTCATCTTGTATTTTCCCTCCTCAACCTTGGAATCAACCATTTCTCCAAAAAAAGTACAGTGTTGTTTGTTTGTTTGTTTTAAATGCAAAACTTTTTGGCCAGAAAACTTGAGTTTTCTGTCATGTCACAAGCTAGCTGACCCGTTGTGGTGAATTTCCCAAACTCCCCAAGTCTCAGTCTCCATAGTCACAAAAGGTGTGATGGATGACAATAGTGCCTGTATGTGATATGTACTAATCCGTGCAAAGGATCAAACACGATCTGTCGAGTGTAAGTTCGTGTCACCTCATTTCCTTTGCTGGCAGAGGCGACATGAGAGCTCCCAAGGAGAGGAAAAAGAAAAGAAATTCTGTAATGCCCTGAATGGCAGTGATGGCATAATTGTTGCAGGAAGAGAAAGCAAACCCATATCTGGAATATGGATTGCTGTGAAAAAATATTGTTACCCTCACCATGACGTAAGGGCCCAATGTCATCAATTTGTTGCCCGGTTGTTGGCAGGGCCCCCACGGGCATAGTCCCATGCGGGGGACTCAATGCTGGCTTCTGCTATTGAGAAGCTGGGCCCTTCGCAGGGGCACGAGCTGAACGAGGCTGAGTGAGGGGAAGTCCCGTCTTTGAGCCTCATGTTCTCTGCTGTCTGAGACACTTTGTTCACGGGCCCTCTGAGCAAACACCAGCATCGATGAGAAAAGAGACAGACTGACATGTACAGGGCAGATAATCTTGTTTATCCGATTGTCAATAGCCTCCTCCAGTACGGACACCCTCTGGGGGATATTTTATAGGATACGAATATCCTCACATTCTGCTACCAGCTGACTGGCTGGTCCCTGTGGGAATGTCCACGTGGGCAGCCTCGCTCGCCAGCGCTATAGGTCTGCACAGGGACTCTCCTGTCGGGGTTTGCCAGCACTTTCGTGGCGCATCCCTGTCTGCCCCAGACACTGCATCGCATTTGCAGGATCATAGGAACCAAGTGGAGATCAGCCTCCAGGGCACAGGGTTTATGGAGAAGGGTGGGCAGTGGATCTGTAGGGAGAACAGACAATATTCAGCGTGGAAACTTCCCCTGATCACCCTATGTGAAGCTCTTGCACCCCTCACGGTGACTCTGTTTCATACGCCTAGTTCAATTCCATCATGGCTCTTATAATCATCAACATTTATCTTGTCCATTTATTTACTTGTTAACTGTCTGTCTCCCCTTCTAGAATGCAAACTCCATGTGGGCAAATTACCTATCGATCTCTTTCATTTCTATGCCTCCCGTGCATAGAATAATGCACGGTACTCGATGCAAGTTCAAATATTAGTCGGATTCAAGATTCATCATAAGGGCTCTCTAGCTCTAATATTCTATCATTCATTTGTGTCAATAAGCATTCAGTAATTATTAGCTATTCATTCTTAGGATGGTACATTTATTTCAACTCATCATATAGTCTGCATGGCTCAGTGGTTCTAGATGGTTATTATTTTCTGTCAGTGTAGGAAATCTCTTTTAATGAGACAGCCAGCTGTGGAATAGAATAGCTATGAATTGTGGAACTGGGTATACGTCTAAGTTACTATGACCCAGTAAGAGTCCATAAGACATTCTTCAAACGTTTGCCATATATGGGCACACACACCACACATACACACCAGCATGGCGTTTGTAGTCTCAGAATTCCAGGAGGGCACGTGCATGCCCCTTTTGCCCTTGTGAGAATGGGCCTTTGTAACCAGGGAAAGAACCTGGTCTCAATCCAATGCAGCACTGGTAAATTCCTCAGCAAAGATCAAGAACAAGGACAGACTGTTCTGTCAGACCCTTGGGTCTGGGTTATCTTAACTCTCCAGTTCCCGGGGCGTACTTGATCCTAGTTAGTGTCAAAGGGACCTCAACCAGTCTTCATCTGCTGGGTGGTCTGAGGTTCAGGCAATAGTGGATGTGCTCAACCCTTCAGCTGGTTAGCAATGAAAGCAACTGTATTCCAGACTGACCTGGTCAAAAGGTTACTGGCTAGGGGCCATTTGAGGGAGTGTTCTTTAATTTATGTTTTAACCATAAAAAGACCAAATGTAATGTGTGAATGTTTACTGTTTCTTTCTTTTTTTTTTTTTTTAATAAAGCCTGATAACTTTTAAAAACAAGTAGGGACATCTGAATATGGATTAGGTATTGAATGATGGATGATGCTAGAGACCTCCTAATGCTTTAGGTGTGATAAATCATATTGTCATCATGTGAAATGCTCTTTGTGTAATGTCATGTTTGCGAGAAAGGTATAAAAATTTACCTTTAAATGTTTCAGGAAAAAAAGATACACTCATACACACATACAGATAAAGCAAATTTGACAAAATGACCGAAGCTAGGTCATGGGTACCAAGGTTCTCATTGACCTATTATTTCAAATAGTTTGAACATTTTCATATAAAGTTAGAATAAAAACAAACCAGACTCAGACACCAGGATGCTGGGTTTAAATTCAAGCTCTCTCACTTACTAGCTGTGTGATACTGGGAAAATTACTTAAAATCTTGGTACCTTAGTTCTTCTAGTGAATAATGATGATGATACCACCCTTGCTCTGTGTGTGTGTGTGTGTGTGTGTGTGTGTGTGAGAGAGAGAGAGAGAGAGAGAGAGAGAGATAAGCTTTCACGTCAACTCAGCAGTCTTCACAGAGCACATTTTACCCCCCAAACCTCTGACTTTTAACTTGTATTTCCAATTTGCATTTTTTTTTGTCCTGAAGCATTTCCTTTATATTTAGCCTTGTTAAAACTCATCCAAAACTTCTCTGCTCTGGCGGACAGACTCCTAAGCTCTTTCTGTGATCCATTCCCTTCCATTTGGTTCCTTAGAGTGTTGGTTTTGTCTCTGACATTCTTGCTCATTAGACGGTGTCTCCTAGACTCAATGCACATTAAAATATCTCTCTTTCAGAGAGCTCAAAAGGAGGATCTTTGGACCCAGAGGAAAGTGGTTCTCGTGCCCTTTCAAACTGCCCAGAAACTTTCGGAGACAGAGATGTTGGACGTGGCCAGAGCCTCACGTGTTTCTTCTGAATGTCCTTCAGGGAGGTAAATCTTTGTCCTTTAAGTACAGGATTTTGGGGAAACAGACAGAAGCCATTTAGAAGAAGCCTAGTATGAATCCAGGGACCATTGTGCTGGTGCTGAGTACCTCCTTCTGGTCAGAAAGAAAGCAAACAAATCAAGTAACGAGAGGGGCTTCTCGTCACCATCCTTTCTTCCATCTTCTCTGTGTGGACCTGAGCAATGAGCTCGATAAACGTTCAGGGCAGGTCGGACAAGCAGACATCTATCTAGGGGACACATTATTAAGTGCATCACAAAACTGAAGCTCACTGGATAGACAGATGGCTTACCGCGGTGGAGAGAATGCCTGTTTTAGACTCAAGCCAACCTGCGTTTACAACTTGACAATCCACTGTGTGGTCCTAGAGCAATCATTTAAACTCTGGACTTCAGTCCCTCCATTGATGAAATAATGAAGAGTTTTATCACCTGTCTCAAAAGGTATTGTGAGTGGTAAGTTTGGCTCCTGTATGTTTGAGGGTCCTGAGTAGGGCCTGCCACAAGGCATGTTTTAATTCACCGGTGGCGATGGTTACTGCTCAGCCTCCAAGTTCCAACCTGCCAATTCTGTTCTTGAAGAATTGTTCCTAAGCTGTGCCAGTTCTTCATGCTCAGTGTGTTGCACTTCTGTATTACCTACCGCCCTGTGCTACAGCTTTCCGAATGTTTTTTGGTCTCCCCTAATAAGCAGTGACTTCCCTGAGAGTCGAAACTTTTCTTCATATTTTTATCTCCTCGACCTAATCTAAGTGCCTAGGTCACAGGCGATGATATATGCTTGAATAAATGAATGAATGGATGTACGAAAAACTGAAAACCTCCCTAGTAGTTGGGATAAAGACCTAAGCTGTTAACAGCCAAAAGACCCCATGGTTTATTTTTCTCTTTAGTACCTGTTCCCAGATAGATTATCCATGTCTGTGGGGCATGTCTGCTCCACATGGTCACTTAGGGAACAATTTCTTCCATGCATTTACCCCTCCCTCCAGGGCACTGTCATTGTCTGTCTGGTGACATCTACATCCTCTCCTATCATTGTCTATCTGGTGGCATCTATATCCTCTCCTATAACAGCTGGCGAGTAGAAGAAAAATCACACAGAGGAGGTGTGCCCACTGATGGGATGCCCGGGCTTTGAAAGGTTACACACAATTGCTGCTCACATGGCACCGTCCTAATCACATGACTCCAGCAGTCTCTGGAGTCACACCTGCAGCCATTCTGGGCAGGAGGACCTCTCTGGTAGCAGTGTCGCCTTTATAGCCCACCCCTACCTGTGAGCATCTCAGGGATATAAGAGATGCTTACAGACCTGGAAGTTACAGGCTTTTACAAACCAGTTGTATCATTTCCTCGGCAATACAGTTTCACTTGCTTCCACTGAGTTCCACAGGCCAGAAACCACACTGGAGTTCTTTCCTCCATCCTTCCTCCCAAGGGCTCTCTGGCTGAAGTCTTTTGAAACAAGAGATTGGGCTAAAAGGCAACATTTTCCATGGGATCCTCAGTCAGTGATGGATACTTTTGTTTGACAAGGAGGTCTTAATAGGTCTTGAAAAAGGTTTTGAAACATAGTCCTCTCTCTAGCGAGGGGGCAGGGGGAATAAACAGGATGACCGTATAATTTATCTTTCAAATTTAGACACCTTTGAGCATGCAAACCAGCACCATGTCAAGGACCTGCTAAAGGAAACCAAGTCTAGAGGCAGTTGCTTCCCCATCACAGCCAGCACCCTAATCTCCATACTCTCTCTTC
>JAQQSQ010002554.1:0-10614 GCA_028627145.1 Eidolon dupreanum | reverse complement strand
GCTACACTGTGAGACCGCTTGTCTACAATGTTACCATTCAAGCCACGCAGCTGCCGGAGACGGTGCAGGAAGTCCGCCTCCACCTGAGACGACCCCTTTAGGCCTGACTCCTAGAGAAGCCGCCGATGGGGACCCGAACTCTGCCTGCAGTGGGCTGCTCAGGCGTCCGGCCACCGGCCACCGGCTGTGGCAGGCAGACAGCACAGGGCCGGCCCCACGTCCCAGCTGGGGCTCCTGCTGATGTCTTTTCTGCCATCTGTAACTCCAGCTGGTTGTGAAAGCACACAGTAGGGCTTTGACGGAATATTGCAAGGCCCCCTCTTCCTCTCCCCGGGGGACCTCGGGCTCCATAGGTCCCTCAGCTCGGTCTGGAATTTCACAGACTCTGAAATCATGTATGTGCTATCCCCTGTGCTCCTCAAATTCAGAACAAAACTCCCAGCGGCCTTCGCAGGCAGCAGGACGCCGCGGCCCACCACGCGAGGCAGAGAGGGGACCGGCACACGACGCAAGGCGTTTCTGTACCACGCACAGAGCGTCGAGTAAGCGCCCTGTGCCCTGCCGTGTCCCGCCCTAAAAGCCGCAGCGGACTCTGCCGGACCCCGGGCCGCCACCTTCCACACGTTGTAGGAAATGTCACTCACACCGCCGCAGAGAAAGAACCGGAGCGTGTCCTTACCCCTCCTGGCGCGGCCGGTCCCGTCTCCGGCGTGGCCGGGTCACGCGGGCCCTGCTGGAGCAGAAAGCGGAGAGAGCCCCTTTCAGCCACGGAGCGCCGGCCGCAGACAGCGGCTGCGTTAGCGAGGACGCCACACGGACACTCACCCGGCCGGGGAGTTTTCTGCTTCTAAACATTAACCTCCACATGGTTTGAAGTAACTGGAGGAGTCTCGCTAGCTTCTAGGAAGCCCTCAGTAAACACCAAGGGGAACTCGCGGACCTCTGTGCAGCCTCTACCTTCAGCTGAAGGAAGTGGCGATGTCCCCATCGCCGACCTCAGACCTCAGCCCCCAACGGGAGCGGCTCGATCCGCCCCGGACGCACAGCGTTTCACGCCGCACCGTGGTTGTCGCCCAGGGGACCAGACGAAGGTTTACGGCGACTTGGAGGGTGTGCAGTCCGTACGACACACTCGTTCCCGCCTCAGAGAGCGGATTTCAGTGTGCAGACTCGCCAGCACACGCCAGTGGAAACTCCAGGCGTGGTCAGCGGTAGGGGCTCACGCCGTGTCCGGGCACCGACGGCGGGCGAGCCACCGAGGCACCGGCTCCGTGTCCTCACCTGCCGGGCTGCAGCAAGGCGGGCCCTGCCCTCCGGACGGTTGGGAGAAACAAGCTGGCACAGCCTGGGTGCCCAGCACGCACCAGCCCTCAGCCGCTGCTGGCCATGACGACAGTGCCGGAAGGGAGGGGGTCCCCCAAGCTGAGGCCCCCAGGACCCCTCGCCTCCCTGAAGGACGCCGACATCCCCTCCTCAACCCCTGAGGTGTCTGAACAGACCTAAGCGTCCTGACTTCTGGCTCGGTCCCAACTCTGACCAAGAGACCCAGTAGCTGGCACTGGTCCCCAGGACTGAGGACCTGCTTACCCGGGGGCAGACCCCGCTCAGCACCCTCCGAATCAGGCTGCAAATCAGCGTAAGGCTCTGTCATTTTGAAACCATTCAGAAACCATACTGAAGTCGTTTATTCAAGTACTGATTTTCACCAGCCTTTTCTCTGCAGTATTAAGTGTTTTTGGATGGTGAGTGGTTTCAATATACACACCCACCCGTCTCTCTCACACACACTCACACACACACACACACACACACACACACGCTGGGGGCTCACGGCCCTCCGGCTTGGCCGGCGGTTTTGGAGAACCTGAGCGCAGGCCGTGTGGTCCTGGCTGAACCCAGCGGCTGCTCCTCCCCATCCTGCACCACGGCAGCCAGGAGATGGCAGCAGAGGACGAAGCCCGCGGGGCACCCCAGGACAGTCACCTGCTAAGACAGGCCCTTCTTCTGTGAGGCCTTCCTGACGGGCGCCCAGGAAGAAAACGCCGACTGCACGTGCGGACAGGCCTGTCGGAGGGCGGGCTGTCCCCCAGGACCCCTGCCTCTCCTCCCCGGGGACCCGAGGCTCCGGAGAGCTGCCAGCTGTCTCTGGGGCCCGGCAGCTGCTCCGCCTGTCCCGGCCCCCCCCCACCTCTACGGCTAATCGCGGTGCGGCCGGACACACGCGGGGGTCCCCGTGAAGCCACACAGCCAGCTGCCCCCAAGGGTGGTGTCTCGCCCGCGTCTCCCTGCAGCTACCCCCCTCCCATCTGCCTGCACGGAGCCACCAGGCACCCGGTGGAATGAACGACACGAGAAAGGCCCCCTGCCCTCCCTGGCTCGCGAGCCTGGGAATGGAGGACAAGGCTGTGGCCCAGAGTGCTGTGCTCAGACCAGCTGTCACTCAGCCCCAGGCCAGCAGGCAGGGTCCCCGGCTCCCCGTGGTCTCGTCAGGCCAGGCTGCGGTGACGGAATACAGACTGGCTGCTTGCCAACAACAGAACCTCATTTCCTCACAGCTCTGGAGGCTCACGGTCTGAGGTCAAGGTGCCAGGACAGGGGGGCCTGGGGCAGGACCAGTCCATGGCTGGCTACCTTCCAGCTCTGTCCTCACGTGGCAGAAAGAGGGAGGGGAACTCTGTGGGGCCCCGTCCCCAGGGGCGCTCACCCCAGTCCTGAGGGCCCACCCCCACAGCCTAACCGCCTGCAAGGCCTCCAGGCACCACCATGAAGGGGGCAGGGCTGCTTCATATGAATTTTGGGGGGACACATGTATTTGTCCCAGAAAAATTACCTTAAAAGTGTATTTGTCTAATAAACCCTAATCCAAAATAAAGAACGTAAGAAAGGAGACTTCACAGTGGCACAGAAGGAAGAATGTAAAAATATTCCTTTAAAATTTTATTTCAAACTATGCTGGGTTCATAGATATGTGTCATGGTATAGTAACATAAACAAAAATGCTGAAATTACTGTTTTAAAAGGTAAATACCTTCCACGTCACTGGAGGGAAAAAAATGTTACAAAATCCATATATCAAAAGAGAATAATAGAAATAATTCGTACCATGTTAAATTTTCAGCAGTTGTGTTCTAACTTATCAGTGGTCTAGTTCATGTCCCTTTATGCTTGACTTTGGTTATATTTTTATCAGTTGAAGAACAATTCCCAGCCAGTCGCGGTCTCACCGCTACTCAGCACGGCCACCAGAGGGCAGGAGAGTCCCAGATGCCCGGGATGCCACCCGGGCAGCAGGACGCGGCCAGGCGAGTGGTCAGGCGGCCACCCGGCCGGGAACCCTGATCCTCGGCGCTGGGACCCACGTGCGTGGCCCAGTGTCTGCTGAGAAAACGCAGACCAGGAAGCAAAATATTCTTCCTAAGTTAGGCCTAAAAACACTGTTTCACATAAGGCTTGTAACATGTAAAATAAGTGTTTATGTAGAAAGTTATCCAAATTCTTTGGCCCGAGGAGTTTATCCAAAGATAAAAGCTTATATATGCGGATGTTTATTATAGTGATTTTATAATGGTGAGAAATTGAAAGCTTACCCAAATATTCAACAACAGATAATCGGACAAATATAGAAATGTAATGGAAATTAGTATAGTTGTTAAAAATATTTAAGAGTTTTGGGGGAAAGTTATAAAGTGTTAAAAAACCTTGTGAAAAGTATGACTCGATATTGATAAATTACATAAACTGTGATGACGTAAACACAGACACACACAGAGATGCTGATCTAGACGCTGCAGGTGTGGTGGGTGTGCGGACGCAGGCGTGGAGCTGGAAAAGTCGTGAAATGAAGAAATGCGCCCACCGTTAAGGGTAATTATCTCTGTTTTGTTACATTAAGAAGATTTTAAATGTTTCATTTATACCTTTGTATGTTCTTTCCATTTTCTCTAACGTAATAGTTTCCCTTTCAGTTTAGAGTGAAAGGAAATATACATCATGTATACTTATAGAAAAAGGAGCCATCTTCGGCCTGTCAAAGTCTTAGAATCATAAACCCAGCTGGGACAGACTGACTCTGTATTCACAGGATCCGCAAACCCCAACTGTATTTTTACTCATTTTGCTGTGCTAGCTAAGCTGTTTTATCATTATAACAGGAAGACCTAAGGAGAAGTAGTCTTTAAATTAAAAAGAATAAAACACAAACACACGTAGTTGCTTTTACTACAAAACCCTACAGCTTCGAGGCACGGAAACTGGTCCCAAAGGGAGACCGAACGTGACCGTGCGGCATCGCAGAGCCACTGCCACAGGAAGGACCCCTTCCTACAGCCCCCTTCCTGCCAAGAGCCCCATGGCCGCCCTTCACGCCCACGTGGGGCCCCTGAGCTTTGCAGGGCTCCCTGTCCCTGCATGGTGGCGAGGGTCACCCCAGCGGGGGGCTCACCCGGCCCCTACGCCCAGCTGAGCACCAGGGCCCCCGGAGCTCGGCTCCGCTGCAGGGCATGAGATGGTGCACGGGCAGCCGGGGGTGTGTGTGGGCACGGCGGTGGGACGGCCCCAGCACGCGAGCGGGAGCCGGGACCACCGAGCCGACGGGGGCGGGGCAGGGACCCCGGCAGAGGGGAGGGAGCGAGGCAGGCAGGGCCCGGGCCGAGCTGGGCTCATGGCCCGTGGGCTAGAAGTCACGGACGGCAAGGTGGGGAGCAGCCTCCAGCTGCTGGGGATCCCCTCAGAACCCCAGGTTGAGCTAAAGAGTATTTTAAGCTGAAGACGCTGGAAATACAACAGGTGCAGAGAGAGCCTTCTCGAGTGTCCCTCGTCCGACGGAAAGGAGACCCCCCGAGAAACCGGGGCAGCCGTGAACCCCTCTTTGGGGCGCCGCCCACCCCCAGGCAGAGACGGGAGCAAGCTGCCGTCACCCTCTCCCTCGGGGAGACTGCTTGCACCGCGTGGCCTGGGACGATTGCTGACGTTCTTCTCGAAAACCTAGAGGGGCCCGTGGTTCTCCCCCAGGAGCCTTTTCTACCACACTGGGCGCGGAACCCGAACCCCACCGCCCCTTTGGGCCACTAGCCACTGGGCGCTCCCCCACATGTGCTCGCCGCGGTCACAAACCACTCTCTCCTTTCCCCTTGCCGATCTGCCGTGTGTCCGTTTAGTTCACGGGCCCCCATGACTGTGCCTGACAGGATGGGGAGGCTCCTTCCCCACAGTGCATCCCATGTTCCGGGGCGGCTCTGAGCGCATTTGGAAAAGGGGGGCTCTCAAGCTTAGGCTGACCGGGCACAGCACTGGCGGCTGGCCCGAGCACAGCGGGGGGACGAGGGAAGGGATCCGCGAGATGGAGCAGACCGGCCTCGCTGGTCATGGGCCCAGGCCCTGCGGCTGCGTGTGCCCTTCCTCGGCCCGCTCCGGCCCCGTGCAGGGGCCCGCTCCGGCTCCATGGAACTCACTCCATGCCCCATGCAGGGACTCGCTCCGGCCCCGTGTGTTCTGGAGAACGACAGAGCCAGGCAGAGCTTGCAGGGAGACGTGAATGCCATTTAAATTTTATAATTTTTTTAACCCACTTCGCACTTGCCCTGAGAATACTCGCCTATGGTGCCGGCGACCACAGAGTTCACCCTGAGATAACTCACGGGTCACAGTCCTAACCTCACCCCCAAAGTTTGCCACAGAATATCTCGCTTTTATTATCATTTGCACATCGCTCTAGCATATCGATAGTCTTCTGAAACAAAGGACGTCATTCTGTTTATAGCATTCTGTTTTTAGTAGCGGTGTTTCCATTTACAAAATAGTCTTTCTTGATTACTGAAAATGTCAAACCTTGGGAAACGTAGCGTTCCTATGCATGTTGTTAGCAGCGTTCTCGAACAGTCATTAGCTGAAGACTCATTCACTGAGTCTGATTGTTTATACATTTCTGTTACATTAGGATTAGAGGCAAGTTCTGTTTAGAAATAGCTCCAAGAATAGTTTTTATATTTTATTTTCACATTGAAAACCAGTCCGATTGCTTCAGCCTCAAAGAGCACGTTTATGTAAAATTAAATTAACGCTGGCAGCGAGCGGCATTTTTTCTTCTAAACGTGAAACGAGCTAACGGTAGCATGGCGTAAGTACTTCGTTGACGTGGACAAGTCCTTGAAGGCTCTTCAGCACAGGAATGATTGACAGCTGTGACCCTCTGGTTCGGAGGGGACAAGAGCATGATTGTCAGCAGTGCGGGAGTTGGGGGGGGCAGAGACGCGATGGCACTGGATGTGGGTAACGGGCCGGAGTGGAGAGCGGCCTGACTTGCTCCCCAGCGGCCGGGCCACGCAGGCTGCGATGCGGCTGAGCGAGGCCAGGCGAGCGGCTGACAATTTGGGGAGGCTGGTAAGTTGCCTCCGTCGCATGGCAGTGAACCGCCGTAACCCCTGAACGATGAGCCGTGCTTGCCAGGGTCTCCGTTCCACCGGCCATGGACACGCGCCCGGCCGGGCCCCGCTCACACGTGCAGGGACGCAGTGTGGCCGGCTCAGGACGCGGGCAGGGCGCCTCCCACGTGCTGCGCCCGCCGCAGACAAGCCAGAAGCGTGACGCCGGGCTCGAAACTCCCCGGGGGCGAGTGTGAGCTCTGCACTCCCACCTGGACCACTCGGCATGACACGCGGAGCCCACACGCAGCTCACGTGGGCGGGAACCCTGGCCCCCTGTGCCAGACGAGGCCTTCCTCAGCCACCACCCCGGAGAGCCCGGTCCCCCGGGGCCGCGCTCAGACCCTGCTGCGGGCTGGCCCTGCACTGGGGGTGAGAACCCCGGGCCCCCAGTGTCCTCAGACCCAGCAGGGGTAACTGCAACGGCCTGCCCAGGGCTACGCAGCCGTAATATGTTAAAAGCAATTATTTAAATTTCCAGATCCTCGACTCTGTCCTAACAGTGATCTCAGCACTTCTCTGCTCAATCCCTTTCCTCCCTCCCTCTTCACAAGCCCCGTTTCCCACGTTCAAAAGAAAGGTCGCCTCTCCCCCCACCGACCCCCCACCCCGTGCACAGGTAGGGCTGCTGCTTGAAACGCCCGTAGCTCCCTGCACGCAAGGACCAAGGTACCAGCCCGCAGGCAGGCTGACAGTTTCCAACTCTGCCATCGACAAATTTGCAGGAGCATCTATTCAAATTTTTAGGTGAGAGAGCTTTAAAAATAACTTTTATAACAATCACAAGGTGATTTTTGGCATCCACCTTGGAAGAAGCTCAAAAAATCGTGACATGATTCTAACAAATCTTTTTCCATCTTCTATTCCTGCTTATGTGAGCAAGTTGCTTCAGAGCATAAAAATAAAAACTAGAGAAAATACGGATGCTGGCTCCTTGTGGCCGTGGCCACAGCCCGAGCAGAGACCCTGGGGTGGGGATGTCCACACCCACTGTCCACCCCACGCACTCTGACCTCCAATCATCGCTCCTGTTATGTTAATAATTCTCAACTTTTAAAATTAATTAATTTTATTCAATTGTATCCCAATAATAATTCAAAAGAAACAACACTTAAGAGTCTTATGGGTACAGAAAATTAAATTTAAAATAAATTTCAATTTATGAACAGATTTTTACTGTAAAACTATAAATTCATGAAGAGAGAACTTTTTAGCAAATATCCACATACATGACATTAGGATAATATTCTAAGGAGTAGGTGGGACAGAAATCTGAATTCAAGAATAAAAGGAAGTCACAAAAATTTTTGCATGCTCAAAAAATAGCGTTTTCCACGTAATTTTTAAAAAGGACGATGTTAGGTTATCGAGGTGCGACGGCGTTTGGATCCCAGGGGAGTCATGTAAGTGACGTGACAGTTTTACTCTGACATATCCGCGCTTTAAATGCCAGGAGACACCGCTTCGTGCGTGACTAATAAACTGACTTTTAGACGCACATTTTACAGGCGCAGTCTGGTGTCTCCTGCTCTTCGGCCCCACTAAGGAGCCCCCCGCCCACCCCCCGAAGCCCGGCTGCCGGGCACCTGCCGAGCAGCTGCACCGGGGGCGTGGGGTGCCCTGTTAACGAGTGGGTACTTGTGTGGGTCCCTGCGGTTCCGGTAACAAACTCACTTAAATCCTGGAAAATCAATCACCCTTTCAATCAGGCCAACTCCTTGGCAGTTCCGGAAAAATATTTTAAGCCAATGACTCATTTGAGTCCTGGGTGAGAATACACTGGGTCAGTCAGGCTGACGGAGCAGGAGTCCCTGAGAGAGGTTTGCAGTGCTTGACAGGTTTTCGGCAGAGTCTGCCCTCAGCCCTCCAGAACGCGGGCAGGGACCCAGATGCAGCCAGCGTCCCAAGGTCACAAGCGCAGCCCCCCTCCACGCCCTGCCTCCCTGTGCATTGAGGGGTGGGGTCTCGTTATCATTTTTTAAAAGGATGAAGCGGGGGAGGGAAACATAAGCTGTAAGAATGAGCCATCAGCCAAATCATACTCGCGTGGATCTGTGTAGCTGGCACTTCTTTACCTGGGGTAATTTCAGATTCCATCACCCTTAATGTGATCATCTGTCCCGGGGAAAATATTTTATTTCATTACAAATACTGGAAACTGGACTTCAGTTTGCCCAGTAATTGCAGAGAATATTTATAATGCAAAAATCTGAAATAGGATTCTTCGTTTAAGCTTTTAAAACAGGAAGTTAGAATCTGCAAGGATTAAAACTTTTACAAAAAGGACTGAATAAATGCCATGGTTTTAGATATAAAACCATGAAATGAGAGTAACATGGGAAATTATCTAGGCTTTCACGGACGCAAAGTCTCAGGGGAGGCAGGAAATAAGGAGACTCTACAGCATGGCATTAGCACTCATAGGCAGGCGGTTTTGCTGAAAGTGTCATCATTTTGTAATAATTGTGTCTACTCTTTTAAAAATTTAAAGCATTTAAAAGGACCTGATATGCTAGACTTATGAAAAGTTCAACTGATAAAATTTGTGATCAAAACATAAAATAGTTTCCAGAGAGAAAAAAGACTGAAATATAAGGGGAATAGAAAGAGAAAGTAAAGGGAAGAGAAAGGTTTATATGATTTTTAATGAATCCATTTTTATTCATCTTATTTTCAAACTTTAAACACTAAAAATATTTTATTTAAAATGTTCTACATATATAGTCATATAATTTTAAATAAATGGGTATATTTCATTGCAAAAAAATTAATATTTTGAGAAATAAAATTAGTCAAACTTATCTTTTATTATTTAGTTGCGTGAATAGCTTATAAATGATTAGAGAACTATTTGGAAGAATATTATTTAACAGTCTCAAAGGCGTATAATTTCATAAACCTGGGGGGGTAAAAGTTTTCAAAATTTGTTTTTTTTAACACTAAAAGAGAAGCAAATTACTTTCGATAAGTTGTAATGACCTTTTAACTTATTCATATAAGAAAATAATATTAGAAAAACAGACTACACAAAATAAGATTTTAAAATAAGGACAGTCTAGGACTCTGGAAGTTTTTATGTGCTCAATGTAAGGTCAAATTCAGACCACAGGTGACAGTGACAGGCCCACAGCAACGCCGCCGACCCTCTGGGGGACGCCAGGAGCAGAGCACGGAACGGGGTGTTGTTCGGGGACTCGGCTGCTATCCAGGACACTCCTCTGAGGGAGTGCAGTGGGTGACCCCAATTTGCAGGTGGAATGCCCGAAACAGAATGCACGGTCCCTCCAGGTATCCCTGGACAAAATTATGTCAAAGTTCAGCCAATGGCTACAAAGTTATCATTTATTAGGAAATAGAGAAGATTAGAAGAGCTACCTGATTAATAGAGATAAAATAACTCACTGGTATGTAACCATAATGTTAGCTGACACTTAAATTATAATTACTGTTACAATGATAATCTCTGTGATCCAGTGATAAGCAGTAGGTAATGTGTATATAGAATTATGAAATGAGACCATTAGAATAATTTTAACCTTTTTCCTGTTTAGGAAAAAAAAAGTACAGCTCGCTGCCAGCATCAATTTCACATCACGTGTGAGAATGCTACGTTTTCTTGGATCTGACGTTTTCAGGAATGGAGAATGACTATATTTTGTAAATGGAATTACCACTACTAAAACCAGAATGCTATAAATAGAATGATGTCATTTGTTCCCAAAGACTATTGATATACCAGGGTGACGCAAAAATAACAATAAAAGCGAAATATTTTGTGGCAAACTTTGGAAGTAAAGTTAGGATTGTAATTGGCGAGTATTCTCGGGGCAAATGGAAATGGGTTAAAAACCTATACTGGTTTTATGTCATCTCTTTTCATCATACTCCTTAAACAGGGGGGTATGAAATCTGTCTCTTAGGCCCTGAGACTTTATACGAACTAACTGGGGTCTAAGAAAAAAGAGAGGACAGAAATCATCATGCGCTTTGACTAAATACCCTCTGAATGGAAAACCACAAGAATTCAAGAAATGACGCCTCCACTGATGAGGTGCAGGAGGAGAAATGGTCGTGGGTCTGCTGGTGTCACCTGGGCAGGTGCGACGTGTTCGGATTCGCAGCCACGTACACCAGGAGGCTCGCCCTCGCCCACGGTTCTTAGCTCCTCCCTGGAGATGCTGACACGCAGACAACG
>JAQQSQ010002553.1:0-10617 GCA_028627145.1 Eidolon dupreanum | reverse complement strand
GCACGTGCCTGCCCCGTCTCGGCTTGGCCGAGGTGGCTCTGCTGGTGACACGTGTGGCACCCGGGACCCAGCAGGAGGTGAGCCAGCAGCTGCCTCCTGTTTACACCGCGCCATGCTGTGCTCGCGTCTCCGAGGCTGTGCTTGGCGCGTGCGATCAGAGGCGTGTCGAGTCTCGGGGCGTCCGTGCCCGGCGCCCGTGCTGCCGCAGGGCAGCACCCCCGCGTCCGCTGGGCAGCACCCCCACAGTCCCACACGGAGGGGTTCGTCCGGGGCAGGCCAGGCAGCGTCTTTTTGTAAAGGATTCCAGGAGCGGCGGCTTCAGCGGCCGCTCTGGCGCCCTGTTGGGACGTGATGGTTGGTCAGGGTCTGGTTTTCAGACAGACGGGCGCAGCGAAGTTTCCAGCTGAGCGACCCCTCCCCCGCGGGGGGGCGGCGGGCCCGGCCCTCGCCACGCTCCGGTGGGCGGCGGGCCGTGTGCCCGGAGCCCCCCGCGCCCGCGCCCGCCGGCGGCGCGCAGACTCGCCGCAGCCGCGTGTGGCCGCGCACGGGCGCCGCGCAGAAGCGGCCGCGTTCGTGTGACACACGCGTCGCGCGCGGGGGAGCGCGGCGCGCACTAGCACGCGGCCGCGTTGCGACCCGCGCACGTCACAGTGGCGCCGAGGTCGGCGCTTCGCCAGCAGCGTGCGACGTCCCGTCGCCCTCGCCGCCGGCCGGCGACACGCTGCGCTGCGTCTCGGACGGCGGCGTGAGACGGTTCCGCAGTGACGCTCCGCAGTGACGCTCCGCGCGACCGCGTGACGCGCGGTTACGTTTCACTGTTCCGCGATCAGCGCGAGTGTTTCTTAGGCAGGAACTGGGAAAATAGAGCAGGAGGCGGAACGGCCGCTGCCACGGAGACGGAACGGAGCCGGCGGGGCTGAGGGGGCCTTGCGGGGGGCTGGTCCCGGGGAGACGGGCGGGGGCTGGAGAACTCCTCTCCCAAGCGAACCCAAGGACGCAGGGCGGCCGGCGAGGGCGACGCCTACCCCAGCCGCCCGCCGGCTCAGAGCCCTGACAACCCCGCACGCCCCTTCCCTGGGTCCCTCCCCGGGGCGGACACACGGGGCCGCGATCCGATTCCTGATTCTCTCCGGCTCGTCCTGTCCCCGATGTGCCCGTGGCTGTCACGGACGATCTTTCCAGCTCCCTCCGAGTCGAGGCAGCGTGAGGAAGCAGCGGACGTGTGTCCACGTGCTTCGCACGCAGTGCACGGACCGGCTCTCGCACCCTGCACACGTCACACACATGCCCTGCACGTGCCAGACATGCCATGCGCATGCCATGCACACACCGCCCACACGCCACAAACACCCCCCCACACCTTGCACATGCCACACACATGCCACCCCACACCACACACATGTCCTGCACACACCTCCCACATGCCCCGTACATGCCATGCACACGCCCCGTAACACCCCACACATGCCATGCATATGTCACACAGACGCCCACACATGGCACACACACGCCCGCACACGGCATGCACATGCCATGTACACACTTGCCCCCACGCTCCCCACGACGTGTGCAGATGGCTGGGTCATATGCAGTTACAAATTTTTTTTCTAAGGGGAAAAAATGCCATACCACATAGAGTATTTTCAAGGCCATTACTGTGCAGACGAATAGCGTACATTAAGTAACAATGTGTCTTTAAACACAAAGTATCAGATTTAACTTGAGAAGGTTTTTGGATCTGCATTCCCGATGGAGATAAGAAACTACTAATGCCCAGAAAACCTGTGGTGACCCCCTGCATGTCAGACCCATGTCTCCAGCCCTACAGGCATCCTGCGTGGAACCTGGGATTCTGGATTAAAACATGTTCCTTTAACTTTTTTTTCCCCCTGAAGAGACGCGAAGATCTCATCTAGCGAGCACATGCGGGCTGGGGGGAGCGAGGAGGTGGCCTGGCTGCAGATCTGCGAGCCCACCGAGAAGGACAAAGGAAAATACACCTTCGAGATTTCTGACGGCAAGGAGAACCACCAGCGCTCGCTGGACCTGTCAGGCGCAGGTGAGACGGCTCCCGCCCAGACGCAGGGTCCGCTGACAGTGATCGAGTTAGGATGCGGACAGGGGGAGTCTGACTCCACGATTTTCAGACAGGATTATTTCCAGAAAGTTAATTTATTCGTTTGGCTACTTGTCAGTTTTCATTAAGCAAATTCAGGAGCGAATGAGTAAAAATGAACCACGTCGAAACCGTTAATAAGTATGACATGTTTCCTTACAGCGTTTGACGAAGCACTTGCCGAATTCCAGAAGCTCAAGTAAGATTCGCATGTTTGGTTGCGATTCTCTTGCGAAGGCAGCAGCAGAGCCGTAGTAATGTCGGCTGAGTGTGGGGCAGCTGCGGGCGCCTGGTGACCCAGGGCTGGCGACCGGCCGAGGAACCGGGATAGAAATGACAGTTTAAGCAATTCCATATGTAGGAGGGCAGGCGTTCTTCCGAGCTATAAACGTATTTATAAATCAACTTTCCAGACTCATAATAACCCTGGGTGATTTAAAAGATTAAAATGATACGTTTCTGAAATAGTTATAGTTATGGCGACACATTATACAGAGAAATTTTAAAGAAGGTTGTGCATTTAGGTTCTTCTTAGACTTTATTTTTTTAGAGAAGTTTTAGGTTCACAGCAAAACTGGGAGGAAGTTGCAGAGAGTTCCCGCCCCCGGCCCCCACGGCCCCCACCCCCTGGCCCCCTTGGGCCCCCCACCAACACCCCAGCACATGGCACACTTCTTTACAGCTGAAGAAGCTACATTGATGTGTCATCTCCAACCAGCGTTTACATAGGGTCACTCTTGTATGTTCTCTGGGCTTGGACGAGCGCATAGTGACACACGTCCACCATTATAGTGTCACACAGAGCGGCTTCGCCGCCCTAAACACCCCCGGTGCTCCCCTACTCACCCTCCCTGCCCCAGCCACCGACCTTTCTGCTGTCCCCATATTTTGCCTTTTCCAGGATGTCACAGAGTTGGGATCACACAGCATGTGGCCTTTCAGACGGTTTTCCCACACTTAGTGACATGCGGCTAAGCTTCCTCTGTGTCTTTCCGTGGCTGACAGCTCGTTTCTTCTTAGTGCTGAATAATGTTGCATTATTTGGAGCAGCTTTTTAAAGAATAACTTTGGGTGTTTCCGTGTGTCTGAATTTTAGAATATCTAAAACGGAACAGTTGTTGGCCTACTACAGACTTTTCAATGAATATTTGTTGAATGGGCGCTAAGATAAATTAGAAGCTAATATTTTCAAAAATGTCTAAGACTCTCTGATGCAGTCTGGTGAATTTAGTGAAGGAAGAAATATCTAGGATCTCTGCATTTGGATGTGAAACTTTTCTGCAGGTTCTAGCAGCTGAGAGACGGGGTCCCCACCTCAGGCCCAGTGTGGGTGGCTGCGGGTTCTAGTAGCTGAGAGATGGGGTCCCCCTCTCAGGCTTGGCGTGGGTGGCATTGGGGGGAAGTGCAGGGGTGCGGCCCCGAGCCCGCCAGCCCAGCATGCCCCTGAGGGCAGGCGAGCACCCCGTCCTCGCTCTCCACCTCTGGCACCCCTCAAATGTGGTGACCCTCTTCCCCGGGTTCTCCCTCGACCTACTCACCCTTTCTTCTCTGCCCCTTTGATTCGCAGGGCGGCTGCTTTTGCAGAGAAAAGTAAGTGCGCGTTCGATGGTAACAGGCTCAACTCGTGACTCGGGGCAGCGGAAGGGCCCACGCGGGACATTGGTCATTTTGCTCTGGCTACATGATAAATGACAAAGCTCCTCCCCCGCTGGGCCGCCCTCCATGCTGCTCCCGCCTGCCCTCCTAACGCCACCAACACGTCCTTCGTCCTTCGTCCCCGGCCAGCCTTCTCAGCGTCAGCTCCACCCGTCCCCCCCCACCACCCCCCCCACCCGAGTCCCGCCCGTCATCAGCCTCCTGTCCTGTGTTCTTTATGAGACGGTCAGGGGCAGCCCAGGGAGGTGCAGGAGACAAAGTTCATTCCTCTCCCAGGCCCTAGAGATGGGACTCACCGGGACCCGTGGGGCAGCCCGGGGGTGGGCGTTGGGCTCAGAGGCAGAGGACAGGAGTGGGGGGTGTGGGCCCCGGCCCCCTGGGTTCCCACGGGCAGGCAGACAGGCTGGTGCACATTCAGGGTCGGCTGCCCTGGGTCATTCTGGGGGCTCCGGGCTACGGGGTGGTCGCTGAGTGCTTGGCCTTGGTGACTCAGGCAGAGGAGTGTCGCCTGCCGGGTGCGGGGCAGGCGGGGGAGGGCTGGCTCGGGGGCCGGGCCCTGCGCTGTCCCTAAGGACTGGCTCGCTGGGGGGGTCGTCTCTCCCCAGCCAGGAAGGGCTTCAGGGTGTCAGAGCATCATAACACGCAGGAAACTTTAAAAGTCCGGGCCACACAGCACCCCACGGACACTCCCCACGGACCCAGTGCCCGGCCAGGATCCCTGGCCGAGCCCCGCGAGCCTGTCCGCGCCCCGCGTCCCCTCCACGGGGGCCCGGCCTGCGCGCGTGCCCTCCCCGCCCCCGGCTCGCCCGGCGCTCGGCGCTGCGGGCTCTGCGGGGAGGTCCCTGGCCACGGTTCTCACCGGAGGGGCTTCTGTGTTCCAGACCGCGGCAAGGTGGTCGGGGGCTTACCTGACGTGGTGACCATAATGGAAGGCAAGGTGAGAGTGAGCGGGGCGCCGGGTGGGGCAGCCCTGTAGTGGGGCCGAGCCCCGGGGCGGGGGGGGGGTGTCACTCAGCCCCCCACGTCCTGCTGGGGGGCTGCCTCTGGGGCCCCTCGTCATCAGGGACCGAGGAGGCCGACACTCTGAAGGCACGAGCGACGCTTTGGGGCCGTGGGACCCAGTGCGTGGCTCAGGCCCCGTACGGCGGGGATGTGGCCGCTGCTGCCGCCAGGCGTGGGGGTCCCCCGATTCTGGCGTCAGCCGGCCCCATGGCCTTTCCATGGAGCAGGAGCGGAGGGAGCACCGCTCGCCTGTGAGCCTCAAAGTCCCCCTCCGGCCTTCAGGGCCACTCGGGGTGGACGCCGGCAAGCGCGTCCTGGGTTCTGCCTTGACCCATCGGTGGCATCGCTGGCCTCTGACCGGTCCCTCTGGAGTGCGCTGCAGCTCCCGGCCCCACGTCACAGGGACACAGACGGCTCAGTGGCCTTCGCTGGGCCAGCAGCCTGAGCACCACAGATCTTTCCTTTAGCTGCTAAGGGAAGCCCCGAGCCGGGCTGGACGGTCACCGAGCGCGTGGCAGAGACGCCGGGGACACCACAGGCTTCCTCTGTCCCGGCCGGGGGCAGGCGCAGCCGCGCGCATGCGCATCGCTGCTCGCAGGGTACAGCGTGCGCTCGGGCCCGAGCAGCCGGCGCACGGTCCCTGAGGCCGGGGGGAGACCGAGGGACAGGCCAGGCGTGGCCGCTGCCCCGGGCGCACGGCCGCCTCTCAGCTCCTGGGCGGCGGAGGCCGCGCGTCAACCCGAGGACGAGCGGGCGCAGGCGCGGTCCCCCCCCTCCCCCGAGCCGCCCCCCGCACCCCTGGCTGGCAGCGCCCCGAGGTCACCCCTTTCTCTCTGTGGCCCCCAGACCTTGAACCTGGCGTGCACGGTGTGCGGGGACCCCGCCCCCGAGGTGACGTGGTTCAAGAACGACAAGGACATCGAGGTGGGCGAGCACTTCTCCGTCCAGGTGCAGCAGGCCAAGCACGTCAGCGTGACCATCAAGGGCGTCACCGCCGAGGACTCGGGCAGGTACAGCCTCAGCGTCAGGAACAAGTACGGCGGCGAGAAGATCGACGTGACGGTCAGCGTGTACAAGCGCGGGGAGGAGGCGCCGGCCGCGGGCCCGCCGCGCCAGGCCGCGCCCCAGCGCCTGCCCGCGGCCGAGGCGGGGGCGGCGGGCGCCCCGCGCTGACACCCTCGCGTGGGGCTCGTGCGCCCGCCGTGGTAGCGCGTCCGTCGGGGGTGAGGGGCTGTGTGCTCGCTGGCGGCCGGGCCGAGGAGCTGTGTGTGCCAGGGTTACCGAGTGACACTGTTTTCTCTTGCTTCACACTAATAAAACTGAGATGTGGGACTTGCGTGGTTGTGTCCCGGGGCCCTCTGACTGCATTCGCCGTCTCCCCTGCGTCACACCGGGTCACTCACGCGCAGGTCGCCGCCGGTAGCCTGACCATCCCACGTGCCCGCCGGGCCCCTCCAGCAGCTCGCCCCTCCCGGCCGGGAGAGGGTTCCACATAATCACAGCCCCCCAGAAGGCGGACACCCCGCGCCGGCTTACCGGTGCTAAGCGGGCACCCTGCCGTGGACCCGCAACTCCTGAGGGAACAATGACACGTGTAGGTGGATGGCCATGTTCCTTCTAGGGGCGTTCGTCGGCCGGTAGGGATTTAACAAACGAGGAAAACCCTCATTCAGAGCCATCACTGGAGCCGCGGTGGGGGAAACGCGGCCGACGCCCGCAGCCTCTAGTGAGGTGACAAGCGTGCGTGGCGTCCACTCACCCTTCTTCGAGCTCCTCTTTCCTGTTCTGGCTGAAAAGAGGCTGGAATTCCTCTGGCATAAAAACCCGATCTCCACGTTCAGCTTCACGTTAAACGTGTCACCACGTAACAAACGGGCTTTGCTAGTTCAGAACGTTTTCTGGCCGATTCGAACTCTGCAATATCATGTCGTGTTTTCCCAAGGTAACAAAAGAACCCCTGAAATTTAAATATGTCCCCAACAGCAGAAGCCAGCCGAGCAGGGCTCCGCAGCAGGTGAAGTGGGCGTTAGTGACAACCGAAGACCGTCACCTTCCCTGTCGCACGGTGCACTTCAGCGAGTGTGGCACCACCACACAGTGGGCCACCGTTCCCAAAGACGCCGGCCAGGGGCGGCCAAGTTCTCCGTGTTCGACCTTGTTTACTTAAAGAGAAATCGCTGGTTTTCCCGTTTAAATAGTCTTTTTGTTTGGCAATGACGGTTCACAGGAAAGGATTAAATGGTTTTGAATTTTTTCAAGTCAGGTGAGTTTTTTCACAGATTTTATTTTTCAGAGCAGTGTCAGGTTCAGAGCAGAGCTGAGAGGAGGGTGCAGGCAGCTCCCACGGCCCCCCCACCCCCCCACTCACGGCCCCCCCACTGCCCGAGGGCACGTTGGCAGCTGGGGACCCTACCCTGCCCGCCGTTGTCCCCCAGAGTCCACAGTCCACATCAGGGTCACTGTGGGGTGGCACCTTCTGTGGTTTGGACAAACGAGGACTGACTGACCCGTGTCCCCCGTTACGGTGTCACACAGGGCCGTCTCACCGCCCCGAACACCCCGGCTCTGCCTGTCCCTTCCACACACCCCGACGACCACTGACCTTTTTACTGTCTCCAGAGTTTCGACTTACTTATAATATTTTTGAAAATAAGTTTTGTTTTTGAGCGACCTCGGATGTGCAGGCCGAGTGGGGAGCCCGTGTCCCTCACACGGCTTCCTGCTGTTGGCGTCTCGTGCCTGGGCGTGTCAGGCCCGGGGCGTGTCAGGCCCGGGTGCTCGGCTGGCTCAGCCCCTGGACAGCACTGGTTTCCCGGTCCGCGTCCGCCTCTCTCCCGGGGTCCCACCCGGGACACAGGTCGCGTTCGAGGGTCCCCTCCCCCAGTCCCCTCTGGTCCGTGATGGTTCCCGTGACCTTGATGGCTCTGAGCAGAAGTCCCCGCTGCTGTGCCCAGGCTGTGCAGCCTGCAGCCTGCAGCTCGGAGGGCGGGCACCAGACGGCCGGCCTCCACCCATCCTTTGGGCGCAAACACGTCACTTAGCAAGTAGAATCGTTGCAGGCATTACCCTCAGCCCAGTGGCAAGGACAGGTCCTGCCAACAGCTTCCAGGACACAGCAGCTTGCTTGGAAGGCGATAATGCAGCCTCTAAATCTCCACGTGGAACGCGTGACGAGGAATAAGACACACCTCGTCAGGTGTCATGAGGCTCTTACTCCATCAGTGAAGTCATGACACTGTGTGATCTATACACTGAGTTTGGGGTACGTATTCTAAACACCCTACGTTTCACGGGGCGCGTCCGACGCGGCCGCCTTGCTCACCTTTCACGGCAGTCAGCGCGGCTCCGAACGCTTCTCACGTTAAGCGCACGATGCTGAAGGCCTCTCGGGCGGCGAAGGAGGGCCTGGCTCTCCGGGGAGCCGGCCCGCCACGGGCCCCAGGTGCCTGACTGTCCTCCCAGTGCTGCTTCTGCCTCTCGGGCTTTAAAGGCTTCTTCCTGACGGCGTTTGGCAGAAGCAGCTGCAGGAGGCGTCAGAACGCCTTCCGCCCCCTGTCGTGTGGAGCACAAACGTGGTGACCTTGTGTGCTCTCCACTTTTTAATTTAAATTGCCCCTTCGAGGCATGGTTAAGTAATGAATGGAGCAAACAGGACCTATAATGGTCTTATTTTCCACTGGCTTAAAAATGGGCCAACATCCACTTAAACACCTGTAGTTACAACCACGTCTTTTATAAACAAAAGAGGAAGTACGAAAGAGGTACAGGAAAGGGATTTATTAAAAATAAAAGTGAAAATGAGCCATCTAAACCAACACGGCACCATACTCACCCCCACTGCCTGTGGGTCCCATGCGTTTCCACGGCAACGGAGTCACCACCCTGGTCCTCCATCGGCTGCCGTTTTATTAGAGGTGCCAGTCTACACCCCAGGAACACAGATGTCATTGCTGTTAAAATTTGATGTAAAAAGTGATGCGCGTGGGCGGCAGCGGGGAGGGTGCAGACGCCGGCTGCGTGCCCTTTCTGTGCCTCAGTTTCCCCGTTTGTGAAGGGGGCCCCGTGGTTCTCGTGCCTGCCCTCCATGACGGCGTCCCCTCTTCTCCCCCAGATCGTGTTTGCTGTGAAATTAGCAACGTGTGTGTGTCAGATACGCACTGGGTTGGCTCATTTAGACTCAGAACGAGAACGTCCCGCGTGAAGTCCTGCTTCTTTGCACACAGGGAAATTAAGCCACAAAGCTAGTATTTTGTCCAAGAAAAAAAGACTTAGTGTCAGAGCCAGAATTCAAAGCCTCGATTCAAAGTTGACATTTTAACCCACTCATCGGCATTCCACCCTAAAATGTCTCCCTCCAAACCGAAGGTCAGTAACAAAAGCAAAGCTCGAACAACTTTGAAAGAGAAAATATTTTTATTTTTAATTTTTAAAAACTTTTTACGCCTACAGCACCTGGCCTTCCTCGGTGGTCTCTCGTCCGAGTACTAACCAGGCCCGACCCTGCTCAGCTTCCGAGATCAGACGGGATTGGGCGTGTTCCGGGCAGCATGGCCATAGATAAAACATTTTAAATCGAGCATTAAGAGTCAATTTTTAAAAATTTTTATTTATTTGTTTATTTATCTATTTGTTATTTATTTATTTTATAGTGACATTGGTTAATGGAATGTGCTCCCCCTACTCGGACCTCCGGACGCCTGGCCACTAGCCACGCGGGTGGCCTCTGACGGCTTCGACCCTCCTGGTTCCGGCCGCTCCGGGCCGTCGTGTGTCTCTCGGCCGGTGCCCCTGCCTCACGGGCCTGTGTTCGAGGTGCTGCGGGAGATGGTTTTACACAAGGTCCCCTTGAATAGGCAGGCTCGTGACAACCTGGGCCAACAGAGCACAGCCGAAGTGACACGTGGTGACCGACAGGCCCTTTGTCCCTGCCTCCCGCAGGCCCCGGGCTCCAGGCATGTGGGGACGCCGTCCAGAGCCCTCCAAACCGGCCCGGTCAGCAGCCCCCGTCTCCAGTTGCTTCTCCTTCGATGTCACATGGAGCGGAGACCCCCAGCTGGGCCTGCCCCAACCCCTGGCCCACCAACAGTGACAGGGAATAAGATGGCTGTTGTTCTGAGTCACCGCGGTGTGCAGTCAGAGGGGGTGAGGCCGTCGACCCCGTAACATACGCACAGGCTGGACCCTCCCCTGAAAAGCCCACCTCCCCCGCACCTCCCTCGGCCAAGGGCCCGCCCTGCCCCGCCTGCTCAGGACAGCGGACCCCTGTCTGGGACGTCACCTATGTCCAGGGCCATCCGAACACAAGCAGCCGAGTCCCTCCGGGTCAGTTGCTGTGACGAGCAGAGGCCTGCTCAGCCGTGGTGCCGTGTCCGTAAACACGTTCCCCTGAATGAAATGACAGGGAAACTGAAATGACTGAAGAGAGGAAATGAGAAGACGCGGTCCCCTGTCACTTTCCAGGGCCACCTATGGCCTCAGCTTATTAAAACGTGTGCATTTCCGGGAACTGTTCTATCAATCTTGATAGAATTAAACACCGTAACACAAAGGAAAAGTCATCAGAGACAACGTGGGGGCGGAAAGGACAGCTTATTTCAACGAGTCTGATTCCTGGGAATGAGGTTAAGTGACATGGAGAATCTGGTTACCCGGGGCAGGGGACCAGCGGACAGTCGGGGGCGGGGGCAGCCCACTGGGAGTAACCCTGGTGGATTTAGTTTTTGGAGTGAATTCAATCACTCGGGTAATTTCATAAGTTACCCACTGAGCACTGTGATAGGCAGACAAATTGATTTACTTTTTGCATTTTAAAGGCACGTCTCGGAGAAAACACAGAGGGTGAC
>JAQQSQ010002552.1:0-10618 GCA_028627145.1 Eidolon dupreanum | reverse complement strand
TTTATTGTTTGCAAAATCAAACTAATTTAGAAAGAGAAAGATGACCTATAACTCCTTCGCATGTCACACTGAAATAAAATTCAGCTGGATTTGAGATTTTTAAAAATATTTGAGCATAGAAAAATAAAATACAAATATTTAGTAAATGACAGAAAAACTACAAAGGAAAAGATAAATTTTAAAAAACTGGAAATACCTCTATATTCTCCAGAAATAAAAAAAATTCCACTAGTGGTTACCTGAGAGTAGGGGGTGGGGGGAGGGGGGAGGTAGATGGGGTGAAAAAGGGGTCCAATATGTGGTGACAGAAAGAAATCTAACTATGGGAGGTGAACATACAGTGTAAATACATATATGCCTTACTGTTAAAGTGTATAGATGAAGCTTATTGGATTTTGTTAACTGATGTCACCGTAAAAAATAAACTACTTAAAAAAAATTTTTAAATTTTAAAAATTAAAAAATTCAACAAAACCAGGGAAATATTCTTGGACTATCCTTATAAGCTGTATTGCAGTGAAGTAATATTTTCTTCTCTCTCTCTCTGTCTCTCTGTCTCTGTCTCTCTCCATTACATTAGGAAATAAAACATACACATATCTCCTATTTAGCAGTGAATGTGCCGAGCACACAGTAGGTCCACGGTAACTGTGCAGCTGCTGACCTGAACGGTTAATTACATCAGGGCCACAAGGAAAAAGGCTATTTGTAAAAAGGGAACTCTGACTAGAAGCTGACATACGGTACCAGCTTTAGGCTCCCCAGTGGTCAAGGAACTGCAAATTAAAACAGCCCGGCTCTGCCATCTTTCACCGACTCCATTAAGTGAAAGTCAAACGAGATCACAGCCTGGTGGCCCGAGGCGCCGGGGCGGCCCAGCGGTGCCCCCAGCCCCCGAAGAGGCTTGAGACTGGCCGGAGTGGCTCCGCACTGCCGCTGCTTGGATTTCCTCATCAAAAATGCGGTGAAAAAATGCGGGCGTGGGCGACTTGGCGGCCGGAGAGCCTGGGTGCCCGCCCCAGCCTTCCCTCCTCGCAGTAACTGAAGGTCTGGGAAGGCGAAAGGCGGTTCTATCTCCTCGCCCTGCTCATCGGAGGTCTGGTTTCCCAGGCGGCGAGGTGCTGGGTGAAGCCGGCAAAGCCGTCCATGGGTTTTGTGGCCGCCGCGGCATGGCGACTGAAGCGCAGTGAAGGTGGATGCGCTCGACGCGCGTGGGCCCGACGTTTCCGCCGGGGGGCGTCTGTGCCGCGCGCGGCGCCCTCTCCTGCTCCGCTCGCGTTCCGCCCTGCGCCCCCGGACCCCGGACCCCCGAATGCGGCACCCCGTGCGCGCGGCGTGGGCCGGGGGCTCTGAAACGACCCCTCGCTGTCCCTGCTTCTCACCGTCCGCGGCGAACGGGGCTCCCGGGAGCGCGAGGCTGTCCGGCCGGCGCGGCGGCCGCAGGCCTTGGCCGCTCAGTGGCTTTTAGGATCGCTCCGCGCAGCACCCGGCGCCGTGGCCCTTGCGGGGAGGGAGGGGGGACGGAAGAAGAATCAGGGGGCGTCTGCGCCGAAGGAGGCCGAGGCCGTCGGTGTGGGCGAGCTCAGCCTCGTGGCTCTCACCGCGTGCCAGGGAGGACGCGGGAGCCAGCGCTGGCACGGGCGCCTTGGGGGGGCCGAGCCTTGAGCTGGACTGTAGAGGAAGGGGGTGCACTTCTACGGGGCGGCACGCAGCGCGGGGAGACGCCGGCCGCGGGGGCAGGAGGCCTGGACGGGCCTCTGCGGCCTCCCTGCGCACGGGCCCGGCCCCGCTGTCCGAAGCGGGCGGCCGCCCTCGCGCTGCGCCCCTCGGTCCCCTGGGCCCGCCGCGTCCCCGCCGGCTCGCCTGCCGCGCCGCGCGCCTGTTCTGCGCGCCCTCCACGCCGCCTGCGCTGCGGACGTCCACGGGTCCGTCTCCCGTAGGCACGGAGCGTCGTACAGGTCGTAGCGCGGTGGCCGGAGCACCGCACTCAGAAAACGTCTCTCGGGCTTTCACTGAATAATCGAGATTCGCGGGGGGCCGGACAGGTGCGGAGGGGCCCGGGGAGGAAGCGAGAGTGGCAGCTGTTAGCAGCTCACCTTTACCTGGCTCTTGCCGCCTGCCTGCCTGCGCGGCTCCAGCTCACTCACCTTCACGACGCGCCGACGAGGGAGGCGCAGCGACAGCCGCATCGCGCACGTGAGGGTGCGGAGGTGGCGCGAAGGCCCGGGTCCCCGCTCCCTCGCGCAGCGGGCAGAGGGCTGGGCGGCGCGGGCTCAGCGCCATGCCAGGACAGGACAGGACACTTGTCGCTGCGGAGCGCGCACGGACGGTTCGGGGCCGCGAAGTCTGAGAGGAACTGGATGCCCACGCCTGTCGTGCTGCGTCCAGGCCGCGGCACCACCACGGGCTGGGTGGCTGCCGCCAGCACACGCTCCTCACGGTCCCGCAGGCCAGAGTCTAGGGGCCACCTCCCGGTCCACCACCAGCGTGTCCCCGCTGTCTCCTCCCCCGGCCAGCTCTCTGGGGTCTCCTGCATGAGGCACTAGTCCCGCTGATGAGCCTCCACCTCATGACTTGATCACCTGTCAAAGGCCCCGCCTCCCAACACCATCCCCCTGGGGGAACTTGGTGGGGACACAAATATTCAGTCGACAGCAATCCGCGACGCGGCATAGGAATTCTCACAAGTCACCTTGACAGACAGTTGTGTGTTTTCTCCTTGTTTAAATTCAACTTTATTAGTTGAAGAGTCAACCCGTGGTTTCAAGCGTAGCGTGGGAAAACCTAATTTGAAAGAAAACGATGAAATTTGTGATTTCCATCGCTTTGGGATACGTAATAATACTGGTATAACAATAAGACGGTGCTAAACATTTGCTGTGCACGATCTTATTTAATTCCGCCAACCACCCTGTGAAGCGGATACTATTATGATTATTATTCCCATGAAGAAACGAGAAGACTGAGTGTTGGTTACACTAACAACAGTACAATGAAAACTCCCAGGAGCCAGGGAATCGTGACAATTTTTAAAAGAACTGCTAAGATGCTAAAGTGAAGGCTAGGCAAAGATACGTCAGGAAAATACGAAGAAAAATAGGGATTGCAATCTTGATGCAGGAAAAGATAAAGTTCAAGCACAAAACATCGCAGAGACAGAGGGAAGACTAATTCTTTGCTGGAAACCCCAATTCATAAAGGCATGAACCTTCAGCAAGTTACACCGTTAACACATTGCATCTAAATATGCTTAAAGAAAAAAGGAGAAAATGACAGCAGCGGTGAAATTAATACACTTCTCTCAACGCTTCGCAGACGAGGAAGTCATACAGCAAACATGAAAAAGAGGACCCAAGTAATACAATTAGTAATGTAGATTTCACAACTTCACATTACCATCACGGTCTTATAAACCTGACACCATTTTTTTCTGATGCCCAAAGACATGTTGTGCACTAGACTACAAAGAAATTTTTAATAAGAAACTCGCCAAAATCCAATCACTTAAAATATTTAGAAAGCTGTACCCTAAGTGACTCTAGAATGAAAGAAAAATTTAAATAGCAATTATAGAATGCTTAGAAAATGAAATGAGAATGTCACATATCCACACCTCAGCAATAACTAAACCAAAGTTATTGCAGGAAATGTACTTATTACTGAAGAAGAAGAAATATAAATTAAATGTTAACTCCATATATTAGAGACAGAGGGGAAAATAAGGAAAAGAGAAGGGAAAAGTGATATGAACAAATATTAATAATTAGATAAAAAATAGTAAAGTAGGTAAGTTCATCTAGAAGCTACTTTTCCCATTAATCTCTTAAACTAGGCGAAACCAGTGTAATCAGTAAAAATGTGTGACCATTCAAAATTAGAACTCAAGGTGGATTTCTAGTTGTAGATAAGAAAAGAAATTAGAGTAACACTCTTACCTCTATCCTTATAGATTTGAAATAGATTTGAAAATCTGGATTAAAAACACTTCAAAGCTGTACCCCCAAGGCCACCCAATGCTCTGCTACTGCAGCCCCATGGACACCTTATGGCTTGTCTGTAGAATCACAGGGCTCCCCAGACCATAATTTTGAAGCCGTCGGTCAGTGAAACATCAGCTACCAAAAGTGACCCCAAAAGAAACGGAAACAATAAGCTCCACAGTAAATACTGAGGAAACAAACAAACAGTCCCCTTTGCCCTGGGCCACGAGCCGCGCCGGGGCAGGGACCGCGTCTCATTCACGGCGGTGGGGCGCGAGAGAAAGGGTTAGACGCGTCAGCTCTGAAGTCCGATCTCGTCGCCACGTCCTAGACTCCGGGACACTGGACGAGCTCGTTAAAAGTCTATGAGCTTCAGTCAAATGGTGATACTAACAGTTCCCTCCTCAAAGTCTCGTTGTGAGGAAGACACAAAATGAAGTCTCACTAAAACAATAAAAAAAACTATTGCAAAGAAAAAAAAACAAACACTCTAAATAGGAAGCAAATTGGGCAAATGACAAGACCAAACAACTCACTAAAGAAGGACGGCCAGTCATCTCTGGCTCCGTTTCGCAAAGGAACAGTGGAAGGCCACTGTCCCCTGCCCGCTGCCCGTGGACACACCAGAGCTTCTCAGCCTGAAGTGCCGGGTGGGCCGGTGAGCTGCCCAGATGCAGGGCCGGGGATCTCCAGAGGGAGGGAGGGAGGAGGGGAGGGACGTGGGGATGACGGAGACCTCTGTCCTCGGGTAGCGTAAGAAGGGGCAGCAGGCTGGAGACCATGACCACTTCCCTCTGGAGCAGGAAACAGGCCCCCAGGCTGCATGCTCACGGCCAAGCCCCCCGAGCTACCACCCCTTCTAGCACCTACCCTCACGGCCTGGGAGTCTCCCGCCTCCTCTCCGTTTTACACTAAAAACCTTGATGAGTCAACGACCAGACCAAGGGAGAGTCTCGGGAGGAGCTCCAGCGCCTCCTGCAGAAGTTCACTTTCTGGAACTGTAAAAGCGTGACGATGACGAGCAACCATGCGGAGGGCCCACCGCCGCGGGGGGAGCGGCTGCCCCGCCCCGCCTCTCACCTCGCTTCACCCGCCGGCCCTTTGAGCTGGAATTTACCTCCGTTTTATCGATGAAGACGTGGAGGTTCAGAGCGTTTAAGTAACTGGCCAAACGTCCCACGTGCCGGAGGCAGGGTGGCCGGGTCTTAGAGCCAGACTGCCCTGCCCTCTACGATGATGTCCAGACGGAGGCCATAAACGGTGTCGACGGCATGGCCAGCTTCCCGCGGGGGCCGGAGTGAGGACACGGCCAGAACTGGTCTCTTGCTGACATCAGCACCTAGCAAAACGATTTAAAAATCGATGAGATTAGTTTCCATAGAAACCACCCACCTAAAGCAATATTAGTGTGATCTGAAGGGATGAAAAAGATTCTGAAATCTTAATAACCTGCCAGAAGGAAGATAAGCTGTCAGGCTGAAAATCCTAAAATGCTACTGCTTGACCTTTATTGAAGCACCTCCTGGGCCAGGCAACAGAGTGGACAGGAATGTAAAACCCGCTCCTCCCTCGACGCCTGCCTGGGGCAGACGAGACACCCCCACTGACCGGCCCTTTTCCTCGCCCTCCGCCCAGCCGGCAGCCGTCTGCGGCCATTTCTCCTGTGGTACTTCACCCGCCCCGCCTCTTCATCTCCACGGAGACAGACGAGGCACCTTGTCCTGCGGGAAGTCCCGCCTGATGTCTTCTTGCAGCTCACCTATCCCTTGCTGCGTGCCATCGTCAGCGTCACCTTTGCAGGGCTCCGTCACTGTTCCGACCCCCACCGCTCCTTCCGGTCCACAGGCCACACTGCAATGTGGCCGCTTCTCTGCTCTGTCCCTGTCCTAGCTCCCTTCCCGCCTGTCCCTCCATGTCTGTGCTCATTCCCTGAAGGCCGTGTCCCGCTTCCGGGCTCTGGGCTGGGACCCCCGTGCTCCTCCACTCGGGGGGGGGGCCGCTCTTCCATCCACACCGGCCCTGATCCCTCCTGGGGGCAGAGCCTTTCTCGACGCCCTGGAGAACCCCTCCCCTCTGCTCTGCAACTATAGCTCTTTGTTCATCAGGATGAGAAGACAAGGAATAAAAACGAGAGAGGCCAAGACTTCCTGGGCGCTATGAGCACGCGCTATGCTGTGGCCTTGGAGAATGTCACCACAGTGCTGGGAGCCCACCTGCTTTCAAAGCGAAGAAGTGACTAGTAACGCGTGTGCCCTGTGTCGTCTGTGCACTCATCTGTGTCCCCACTGGACTGTGTGTGAGCTCCGGGGACAGAAATGACCGTGCCTGTGTGCCCAGTGCCTGGCAAGGACCACGTACATGGCAACAGCTCATTAAATTCTGAATGGAGACGGGGAGGGCAAAATGGAGGAGGGAGGAGGAGGCAGGCGAGGGGGAAGGTCTCCGCCCTGGGTCCACTACGGCCTAGACGGGCACTGGCACAGAGCCCATCCGTGCTGTGGCCTGGACTCACCTGCCATCGCCTCCCAGGCACGCCTCCCCGCCCCTGGCCCGGCCCCGGCAGCGCCGGGCAAGGCGTAGCTGGTGCGCCCTTGCCCTCGGCCTGGCCTCTCGTGGATCCTACGTGACTGCGTTCCCCGGTCTGGCTCCTCCGCGTGAGCAGACAGCCCGGGAGCATCCCACGCTGCTGCAGGAAGGGGCAGATCTGCTGGCCCGGCTCTGCCAACGCCCAGGCCACAGCCGGACCCTCCCCGCCGCGCCCAGTCCTGTCTCTCAAACCCCCTTCAGGACAAAGGACAGCGACCGTCAAGCCGTGCCTTATTTCGGCTTCGCTCCGAGACAGCTCTTGGGGCCGGAAGTCGATCTCCCACTCAGACGTGACATGCCACGTCGCCAGACGCCTCCGAGCTAGCGGGCCCACCACGCCGGTCCTTCTCGCGTTAAAGCCACAAAGAAGCCGCCTGCGGATTAACAAGGAAAGGGCTGCGTGCGGGAACCTCCCGGACTCCCGCCGACAATGCGCACGCGGGCAGAGAGCGCGCCGTGCACAGGACAACGCCCCAGCGCTGACGTGCGGCAGGGAGCGTCGGAGCGGGGTGAAGGACTCGGGACTCGATCCCGCTGAGCTTGGCTGCACCGACGAGGCGCTGCCGGGTGACGCAGACGAGGCAGCTCGCTTCCCTCCTCGGTGCACGCGAGTGCGTGTGCGCCCGTTGCTCACTGCATCTGTCACTTGGCAAATGCAGCTTCGGGGCGGCCGGCCCGGGGCGGCCGGCTGAGAGGAGGCCTGATTGGAAAGGCCATTTTGAAATCCAAGGGAAATCAACGTCTGCCAAGGCCACGGAGGAGCCCTGGGGCGGCCTGGGGCTGCGGGCGGGGGCACAGGGTCAAGCCGGCCCTTGTCCCACATCGGGGGCCTGTCTGGGAGCCGGGATCGGACCAGGAACACGGGACTGCGTTCTGTTCCGGCTCCTGCCTTTCACCCACGTGGCTGCTCTTCTCCCCTAAGTGAGGGGACACAAGGAGATGTGGCACTGAGGGGCATGTGTGGAGTGCTCCGGGGCGACGGGACCGAGACGGAGCTGAGATGAGTCACGGACACACAGGCGCCATCTCCTGCTACCCGAGTTTGCAGCATAGGACGTGGCGCCTCCCGAGGCCCCTTACCAGCCGGGCTGGGACAGCTTCTCCACACAGGGGTCTGCGCCTGATTTCCCTTTACACCTCTGGCGCCTCTTACGGAGCTAGGCACACTTAAGTGCCCGATGAGTGTAGACTGAATAACAGTTTTCAATTTAGAAAACACTCTCAATTATTTTAGCATGCTGAATTGACATTCTTGGTTGCCTACCAACTTCTCCATGAGACGAGAAAGTCCTCAAAGGCAAGCACTGTTTTTCCCTCTGTGTTCCCAATGCCTGACTCTAGGCTGAGAACAGCAGAGGCAGACACTCAGAGATGCTGGCCGGTCACAGGAGCGGGCGGGGGTACCCCCACAGAATGAGTGAAGAGGGGGAGCCGCCAAAGACCGCTGGGGCTGAGGCCCCCTAGCGGCCTGACATAGGTGAGTTAGGGGACCGGGATTTCCTCATCCGTAAAATGAAGATAATGATACCTATTACACAGAAATGTTTTGAAGATGAAGCTGAAAGACACAGCATTCGCAAACGTCCTGTTTGCCATCCAAGGCACGCAGGGGGCGTTATAAAAGTGTGAAACACAAACAATCAAAAATCTTACTCATTGATTACCTGCAAACACGCCATTTGAAATATTCATTTTTCTCAGATTTGAAACAAGAGTAATAAATAGTCTCTGTCTCTGTGGAATGGTATCTTCTTGGAATTCCTTACATGTGCATAGATTAAAACTGTAATCTTGGGGAAAGAAAAAGAAATAGAACAAATCACCTATAGAATCATATTATCTTTAAGAAAGAGATTATCTTTAAGATAATATCTCAAAGACCTTATCTTAAAGTCAGGGTCTAAGACGTTTATTTAAAAAGGTGAAAATGCTGACTGAACCCTGCTGCTGATACATCGTGGTCAAGTTACCTGACATTATGGCTGATAAGATGTCACCCGGCTGCTCAAACACACGTTGTAAATCGTCTCCAAGACACCTGGACGGGCAGCGTCTCTGACAGCTGTCCCCGCAGCCAGGAGAGCTGGTGACACCTCACCTTGGAAGCTGACTCACACAGCCACACTGGGAAAGCCAGCCGTTAGCAGCTGAGCAGTCGGGCTACAAATGGCAGAGCGAGGGGTCTCTGTGGAGACCCTCTCCCAGCTCGCCGGGCATTGAAGGTGACGTCGGCCATGTCAGGGGTGTGCCTGGCCCTCCGCCCGCACGCTTCCTTCTCCACACTGGCCTCCAGGGAGGGCTGATTACTTAGCTCTGAAGGCAGAATGAGCAGATTTTCTGATCTGGGATTAGAATTCTGTACTATGGCTACCACACAAGGTTGTTGTTGTTGTTGTTGTTTGTAAGCCAAGGAGACATTAGTGAAGGCTTTAGAGATCAGCCCGGAGTTCCTATTTTAATGGGTTTGGTGTGAGGTCGCCACAAGATCTGTTATTGAAGATGTGCATTTACAGGCCGCTGCTGAAAAGAGCTGCCTTTAAAATCCCTTGGACGTCAGACTTGCTCCATGGGGCAAGACCATGTCCCCAGAGCTGTCGCTCGATCAGAGCCGTCACCAGCATCCGTCTACCCTGCTCAGTTGGAGACACTGACACCCTGCTGCAGACATCTCTTCTCAGCATAAGATATGTCATTTGTCCCCTTTTTGTCTCTAATAGCAAATGAGAAAGCAAGAATACTGGACACTAGTGAGGAGCTTCAAATAACCGAAAAAGAAACAGAATTTACACTTCTCGTCTCCGATGGCTCTGTCCCTGGAAGTGTGACCCGTCCACATGACCTTGCCTTTGACCCGGCAAGGATGCTGGGCCCTGACTCCATCCTTCCAGCTGCGAGGTCCTGCTCCGAATGGCCCGTGAGTCACGCAGCACCGGCTGGGTGAAGTGACCTGCCAAGGCCACAGGAGCCCTGAGCTGCAGGCAGGCGTCAGCCCCGGGACCTGCTGGGAGCCAACGGGACGCTCCTAACCGCTGGACCGCGCTGCCCCCCGGCAGGAGACGGCGGGCGGCGCTTTTAAAGTGAGTCGTCCTGATAACTAAAACACGTTGTGTGCCAGGCGCTGCGCATTTGCATAAGTCATGTCATTGCTGGTGCTCAGAACCCCCACACGTCATTCTCTCCAAGAGCCGGGGTTCCGGAAAAAGCGCCAGATCGGCCTACGGATCAGCGATTTCATTCGATTTACAGCTAATGAGACTCGTGTAGCTAATTCTGCCAGTCTGCTGCTCAGAAAATTGCATCAGTTCCCCTCTAAAGTTACACAATGAAGTCCAAGTTCTCATCCGGCTCCCGAGGCCCCCAAGACCCGCGTCTCCCTTCCTCCGGCCTGACCTCATGCGAGTTCCCTTCACACACTCGCCCCCTGCCACACGCACCTGCCTCACGGCCACCGCTCCTGTCCACGCCGACCCCTTAACGGTCCACGACACATGCCAACCCCTTCGGGGGCCCCTCCCTGGCTCCCTCCAGCCGGAAGCAAGGGCTCTCCTGTGACTGGCACACACTGCTGTGTCCCCCCGACGTTATCAAATGCGCCTCGCATATAGCTAGCCCTGCCCGGAGGACAGTTCCACCCAGTCGTGGGCCATCCGGGAGCCGCTCCAGCGTCTGATGCCTGTTCCCCAAAGCACGTCGCAGTGTCCAGTGATGGTAGAGCTCAGTGGGTGTGGGCCAAATGGGTAAAAAAAAAAAAAAAAAAAAAAAAGCAGACACCGTTCTTGACACATGGAGAGAGAACAAAATATAAGAGCCCGGCCTTGGGAAGCCCCGACCCAAGCCAGCCCGGAGACAGGAGAGGCCCTGGAACCTCACGGGAGGCACAGGACCCCCTGCCGTAAGAACCATGTGCGAGGAGGTGAGTTAGGGCCTTTGGTCACGAGCACCAGAAACCGACTGTAGGTGCTTTGGGGAAAAAGGGGGCTTGTCGGAAGGACATCTGTGTGTTCACAGAATGATCCGGGAGATGCACCGTACAAGGCAAAATCCGCTTGCCT
>JAQQSQ010002551.1:0-10622 GCA_028627145.1 Eidolon dupreanum | reverse complement strand
TATTTAGAATTAAATTTCATTTTGTACACCTGAACTCATCACTGCACAATTTATCTCCAAGTCATGTGTATTCCATCTTCGGAGACAAGTGGAGCAACACAAAAGGTCTCCTCTAAAATAAGTGAAGCATCAGGGAGCTTAGCTGATTGGAGTAAAAAGAGCACAGACAGCCTTGCATGGCTGTTAATCGCAAGACAAGGAAAAATAAATCACTCTGTGTTGGAATCAAACCAATAAGCTTGAGTTCATAGGCACTTCCGTCTAAATCTCTTCAAATTTGATTATCATCTAGGGTGAAAACATAAAATGGGGAGTCTTGGGGGAAGCTGGTTAACCTCCGGTTCTGTCATTCTAATGGGATGGAGAAACATGGGAGATCTAGAGTAAACAGCCACTTGGTTCTATGTGTCGTCATGAGGTGTCTGGATGGTACGTTATTTGCCCCAGCTATCTGAGGACCCCTCTGTAGATTCTATTTCTTAATGCCCACATCCATGATGCCTCTCGTTATGAAACCTAGTAAAAGATTTGTGAGAAGAGACTGGAGAGGGCCAGTCCTGTTCTAAAGGACTAAAAGGCAAGCAAAATGTACCATGATCCTAGAGGTCCTTTCAAATCACACGTTTATAATAAACCCAGAGAGCAACACTTGTCTTGGGGAATACAAACTACATACTTTGAGGGATGGAAACTAGGCTGTTGCCCAATGCCAAGCGTGCCATACAAAAAATTCTGTCCCATATCCTAAACATCTGCAGTGTAAACTTATTGCTAGGAAACCAAAAGGTGTCAAAAAAACCTCACATTACCCCCAAACTGTATTGGAAAACAAGCGGGTCCATTGGTTGCCTTTAGAAAGATGTTTTTCAATGTAGTCATTATGTTTAACTGGAGAAAACAAAATTGATCTGTACAAGTCAGGACTTAGAAACAAGAGTGTAATTACTAATTATAGACTCGGGGGTTTATTCTCCCCTAGATACACATGGCCAACTCTCACCAAAATTAATCTGAGTCGCATTCAAGTGTGGGGTGGGGGGAGAATAGGCTCTCTGGCTGTAACTGCAGAAGTAATGAAATTCCCTTAAAAGCCCATGTTGCCTCATAATAATACTACAATATTGAAGCTCAAGTTTGTTAAGTAGCAAAGACTCAATACAACTATTCACTGTGAAGCTTTCCCAGGAATAGACCCCAGTGTGTACTGAATATTTTAGTATTTTCTTAGAAATGATTAGTTTTTTAATTACTTTAAGTAGGAGGGAAAAACCCCTTTCATAACTATTTAGGTGAGGGGTAAGTTATAACCCCCTTGGAGTTGGAAGTGACATTGGGAGTTGGGTAGAAACGAGATTTTAGTAAATCATTAATTTTGTCATTTACTTTTCAAGCACATGAGGCAAATACATCTTAATGAATGAAATAATAAAATAACATATAGCAAAGCATATGAGGTGCTATTATTTATAATGGGGAGTTGGGGAGCATAAACAATGTAAAGAAAATCGTGCTATGCTTTTTAAAATAGAAAGCTGAATTGCTATTTGCTGTACATAAGCATATTTTTAAATTAATTATTTTCTGCTTGTAGATTAATACTCTTTGGAGAGAAGTTAGAAAATATATGGAAAAATAAAACTCTGTTTTCAATTCTACCACCCAGATATTATCCATGTTAATATTTTCTAGTTTTTACTTTCTTTTTATACGAAATAAGATTCAGAATCCATATAATTTTGTATTGATTTTTTTAATATTTATTAGGTGTTTTAATTTTATTTTATTCAATAATCTGTAAAAACTTTTTAAAAAATTAATTAATTTATTTTTATTATGGTGACATTGATTAACAAAATCCAGTAAGTTTCAGGTATACAATTTAACAGTAAGGCTTGTGTGTGTGTGTGTGTGTGTGTGTGTGTGTGTGTGTGTGTGTGTGTATGTATATATATACACATACACATTGTGTATTCACCATCCATGGTTAGATTTCTTTCTGTCACCATAAATTTGACTCCTTTTACCCCTTCTATGTCTCTCCCCACTCCCTCCCCACTCCCCTCTGGTGAAAACATTTATTTTTAATCAATTTGATCATTAGAAACATTATTTTAATTCCTCTCTGCTTTTGTGTTATATAGACTGAGATCTACTCTCTTGCACTTAACTCATATTAAATGTCTGGGTATATTCCTATAAGTGAGATTCCTTACATTTTTGTAGGTTTTCCTTTTTTTTTTTTTATTGTTTTGAAAAAGTAATGTCGGAGCATGCTGAATACTCGGTAGAAAATAGGCACACAGTGACAAGTCAGTCTCCTTCCCACCTTTGCCCCCACCCCGCCTCATTGTCTTCCCCAGAGACAGCTCCATCACTATTTCCTTCTGTATAGTTTCAGAAAGATGTGGCTGAAGCTTTATTTTAAAGACTTCTGGTACATTTTTACTGATTTTTTCCCCAGTGCATTTCTTGCCATCACTGATGCCAAGAATGAGATAGCAGTGGCTGCTAAATTTAATGTTAATGGATGGAAGTAGCTAATGTTTCTGTTTACCTGGATTGCACTAATTCTTTTCCTCTTTCTTATTGGGACAGACAAGAAAAGGTCAAGGACCAAAGCTGGGCCAACCGTAGTATGTCACTTCTCCCCCAACAGTGGGAGTGGTTCAAGGATCTGCACATAACCCCAGTGGGAAATGAGGGACCTTTATGGCATTTATATATTGTAGCTGGGAAGATGAATCTGGCTACTTGCTGTCACTGCTCGCCTGTAATTCTGCATTCTTGGTGAGAATGAAGTCAGTTCATGAGAAACAGAACTAAGCAATAGAAGACAGCCCCTAGCGGCATCATCGATCAGCCATACTGGGTGTGATGTCAAATCACTAAAACTAACAAATCCACTTTATTGTTTGGAAATTAATTTGAGGTATGGTTTTATCACCTATAGCTGAAAGAAACTTGACTTCTACAATAAAACCTGACCTTGTCACGGATAACAACAACTTGCCAACAGCAATAAGGAAGGCCCAGACATCATTCTGATGCCAGAGAAAAATACAGCCAGAGAGAAGCCCACAGATGATAGCTTTGGGAAACAATACACAGGTGCTCGCCAACAACTTTGGAAAACAGACAAAATATACTACAAACACTATGCTGTGCTCCACGTGTACGCAGGTATTTGTCACAATGGAAGACAGGAAGGCTGTAGCAAATACCCAATGAAAGCCATTCAACCTCTGTCCATTCCAAGTTAGCTCTATCTGGCTTGCTATTTTCATGTCAGTTTTTGTTTGCTTTTCAAGTTAGCTTACCTGACTTAGAATGAGAATTTAGAGTAACTACTTAGCAACACTGAGCTCCAGAAACTCAGGTTTCAATATAATTCATACAGGCTTGCTTTGCAAGGTAAGGAGTATTCACTTCCGGGATCTAAACTGGTCCTCTCTGAAATTTGCTCTTGGAAGTTTCATGACTGTGGTGACACTTAGCTACTACGAGTGAGGTGGACTACAGGAGTCTCTGGACTGGGCTATGACAGGTTGGTGGGGAGAATCAATCTAGATTAGCAAAGATCTAACACATGTGCATGGACAAGCACACTCACACACTCATGTAGATACCCATGCACACATACATGTGCTCATACATGCATACACACAAACACTCACGTTTATAAATATACCAGCCTTAAGAAGTTGGTAGATCACCATTGTGATAACGGCGCTTACTGTGGGAGAGGAAGAAAGGGCTGGAACCCACCCTAAAGCTGCCAGTGTTTCATTTGAACTTGAGTTTACATATTAAAGAAGGAGAATGAAAAATGTGCTCGCATTTTGTCGTTTCCTGACAATTATTATTTGTAACAAATCCCCAGGTAATTTGGTCTCATTAATACTCAGATGACTATAATCTATTTGCTCTATTTAGCTGAGCTATTGAGTGTTCCAAGATTTAAAAATGTCCCCACCCTCTCAAATCTCTGCTTTCTGTCTTTTTGATATGAATTGTAGGAGCAAGGTAAACAGAGGGCTCTGTTAGAATTTCCCTTTTTACAAATGAGCCATAAAATTGTCCATTAATCAGTCCTGGCTCCCAGGGGCCAGTTTGCATTGTAGAGGTTTCCTTTTCCTTTTCTGATCCCCACTTTGTTGAAGAGATTACTCAAAAGAAAAGAAAAAAAAAAGTCACAGAGCAATAAGCCCCGAAGAATAGGCTTAGGAAAGCCAGCTTTTTTTTTTTTTTTTTTTTTTTTTGGTAAGCAGCCTTTGGCCTGAGCCAGATTCTCATCATTCAGCACCATTCAAAACTTTAAAATTTATTCTGTTTACTTTAGACTGCCTTTAAAATATAAGATATTCTTCTCCCTTTCTCAGATGATGTGGTGCTCAAACAGGTACTACATATCAATCTTTAGCTCCATCGAAATATAAAATATTTAAAATATAAAATAGAAACAAAACATTTGAAATATAAAGTAGAAACAAAACATTAAAAATAGAAAATAGTTTTTCTCCCCTTCCCAGAGGGTCTGGTACTCAATTAGGTACTTCATGTCAGTCTTTAGCACCATTTAAAAAACAAATGAATAAACAAAAACAAGATCTCTGGAGCGAGAATCTATGAGCACAGAAATAATAAAATACTGGAGGAATTTGCTCTGAGTTTGACATTTCAGCACTCACCCCACATTAATTGCTACGCTAGGTGTCAGTTCTGACAGTTCTTGCATTTATGGTGAGGATATTTCCTTTAAAGGACAGAAGGAGGAAACATATATCAAGCCTGAGCTAACGGAGAGGAGGACAGGCAGGCAGTCTACCTTCCGGCAGCAGCCTTCTCATTGGGCAGCTCCTTGCTGAGACCAGCCTGTCTACCGGCATTTACCCCATGAACCGGATTTCTCGCCTTCAGCAAGACTCCCCCACATAAATACAGACACTACACAAGTAGCCCTACAGATAGGCCATGTGTGTGTGTGTGTGTGTGTGTGTGTGTGTGTGTGTGTATTCATCATCAGTTTTAAGTGTAATAATAACAAAAAAAAGAGATTGTGAAAAAAACCGGCTTTAAGAGAGATGTAACAAAAAAGTTTTCTTTGTTTGATTCAGAGCTTCTGGTTTTGTTAGGTTCCGAACCCTCCCTTCCCCCCTTTCAATTTCGCCATTTGTATTTTGTCCTTTATTTACACTGAGCATAAAACTTATAAGCTGTCTTAAGGGATTTCTTTATTTTTCTTTACCTTTTTTTAAAGCTAAACTGTTTGTCTAACCTGGGGGGTTTAGGAGGGAATGAAATAGCCGGCAAAGGTTTTTATTTCTAAAGGAGAGTCACCCTGAGGTTAACTTGGAAGGCAAACAGTTTTAAAAGTTCATCTCACAAAAGTCAAATCTAAATGCTGTAGTGTGGAGTTTCCTGTATAAAACACAGCTTTTTCCCCGTTGTTGATCTGTGAGATGGCAGCTAAGCTCTTTAAATAAGCTGAGTGTGACTAACCAGGAATCCGTCTTCCTCGGTCATTAATGTTGTTTAGATATCACCCTTGGAAATTAAATATATTGGTCTAAAGTGATTAATCGTTCCATAAATCTGCTTCTGAGAAGGTAGATGGACCTAATAGTCCTTTTTCTATTTTGCGAGAGCTCCTTCAATAACACGGCACTTATGCACATAAAATTCCGGAACGTCTGGACTCGTATTTGAAGTGACTCACTCACACCTAGTGAACCATTTCTCTCTTTTAGAGACGACAGAAGTGTGAGTTCCTTGAATCATTGATTTTGTTAGCATAAACATGGTGGATTTTGCTAACCTACCTTAAGAGTTTATTGGCCTACCTTATTTTATATGTCCTACAGGCTTTGGCAGTTTTGCACAGTTAATTGAAACACATTGGCATCTATGAAAAAGAACTTGCTTAAATCGAAAAAGGAATTTCTCATAATCATTCTGATATCAACACTTGGATGCTTGGCAGTGCCTCTTGTATCCCACGGCGTTGCGTTTATGCAGTTAGAGTCTGACTTCCTATCTGTTTTAAGTCAAGCTGCATGAAATCTCTTGGCTTCCGTGCTTACGGGGAGGAGGGTTAGGCAGGTGGGAGCGGAAGGCTGTGTCCAAACTGGAAGCCAAGAGAGACCTTCATCATGCATATTTTCATTGGTGCCTGTGTCATCCAGACGAACCCTTTGGGTAAGAGAATACATGAAAGAACCAGTAACTGGGACGGGATGAGAACCTGCCGAGTTGTTCCATCCATCTGCCCAGGCCCCACAGACTTCCATGGGTTCTTAAGTAACTTAACCCTGACTTAACTCTAGGATGGCCGACTACTGCTGAGATTTCCCAAGGCAAATCACATTATCTTTCTTTGAAATAATCGATCCATTTCAGGACTCACATATGCAACCCTGGTCTAATTCTCTGGCATGACACTGGAAACCAGAAGGGACTTCTGCTAGGACAAGGTGGCCTGCTAAGAGTAGAGGAAAATCTCACATCCCCCCTGTATCTATTCTACCAATTCTCATGTCATCACCTTCACAGGAGCAGTAGAGTCATTCTCAGATAGTCAGACAGGGTCGCAAACACACTCACACTTCACTCAAGTGTGCAAAGAAAACGAGTCCCTTAATTTCTCTGTAGGTGCACTAATCCTTCACAAATCCATTCACACGCTTGTGGAGCAGTTAGTAAAAACACCCTAAATTGCTGACCTGTTGTGCAGGTCAGCAATTTAAACTGTTTCTTTGGGCACTAAGTAAATGCTCAGTTTATCAAGTTTCTTTTCATTCCTGTGGCTCCTCTCAAAGATGGGGCCTGGGTTCAGGCACAGGGGCCCTATATCACCTTCTAGAGCAGGAACTGAGGATGGGAGATGGCTCAGGGACTCATGTTTGGTTGGCTCTGAGGAGCATCTACTATCTGCCCTACATAATTGGGTCCCATTTCTGTCTCAGCTAGTGTCATGGCCCCCAAGGTGGAGCTGTGAGTCCCACACAGTCGCTGGACCAGGCGGTCTGCACTTCACCCACCGCAGCCCCAGCCTTGTCTGACAAGCTCAGCAGTCAGCACTCAGAGTACACAAGACTTTGCAGATGCCTGCCCCACCTCACTAAAGTGACAGAAGACTAGAGACTCCAAGCCAGTCCCTGTGTGTGTCTAACCTTGTGGATTCCCAAGAAGCTGCCTCAGGGCAAGCTGGCGACAGGGGCAAATCCAGGTTTTGAAATACAGATGATTTTGAGGGTTTTCTTTAAGGAAGACAACAAAGAGAGGAGGGAGAGGGATGCAATATTACGAATACAAAATCAGGTATAAAGGTTAATTTAAGTGAAAAAAAAAAAGAATTTAAAACATTGTAAAATTTAAAAGTTGAAAATTACCACAACCAATATAAAATTTTTTAAAATCCCATTTTTGTTACATTGCTGTCTGATTCACATCTATGTAATTTTTCTCCATAAATTTGGCCTTATACTTTTTGATTGCTTCTTCATATAGCAGTAATTTTTATTATTTTCCATAGAAAAAATAAAAAATAATATTGAGTTTTTATCTAGTGTGGTTGACCAAAATTTGTTTGCAATACTGATAGTTTAAAAAGTGAAATTCACCTTTAAAACATCTTATCGAGGGTGTAATGTAAGTTTATAGACTTACTATCAAGTTTCTTTCATGTATAAACATTAACATTTTGGGGTATTTCAAATTGTCCTATTCAATGACTAGTCTTAAATACTTTTTAATTGGTAATACTGATTTTATGAAGAAGTGACATATCTGAACTTCAAGTTATTATCAATATCAGTATTTTATATTATATTAGCAAGAAATTTAAATATTTAATGTGTTTATATAATTCATTTCTCTTCATTAATTGAATTCTAAATAATCCAAAATTTTATTCATTAGTTCAATAGGAAATTTCTCTCTTCATTTTATATGCTTTGAAGAAAATTGTATTACAATTTGCTTCTTGGTAGTGGAATAATTTCTATTTAATTTATAGAAATATACAAAAATAATTTGTTATAGGGCTCATTTATAATTATATATATTGCATTATTAAGCAGATTCCTGGCAGGATAGTATTTTTATTTTTGAGTAGATATCAATTAAAAATTAAACCTGCCATTAGAATTTTACATAAATGATGATAGAAAAAAATGTTTTATAGACTAACTTCAGTCCTGTGCCCTTCATGTATTGTTTTTCCTTTACATTCTCCACTTTAAACCAGAATATGAGAATTTTCTGGCACTACACTGTGATGTCACAACACCAGTTGAACTAGCATATTATAATTCTGATCATTATAATATAAGATACTTGCAATAACTTAACTATACCAGAAATGTCTATGAAATACTAAATATATTCTACCAAGCCCAAACCAACACTTCCCTGAATTGACTTCTCCTTAGCCAGATTCCAACATTGCCTATTGATACTTTAATGCCATCTGATTGAAGGAGCATTTATTTGAAGAATTCTCAGTTATACAGTCAGTCCCTATAATAGACTCGGCTACATATATTCTTACCAGACATTGCCACTTAGAGGTTTAATAAGCATTTAAAACTCAACGTATTCAAATATGAGCACCAGAACCTCACCCATAACCTATTCCATCCACAGCCTTCCCCATCTCAATTGGAGACATCTTTGGTTCCTCTCTTTCTTCACATTCCACATTCATTCATCAGGTCTTGGTGGCTTTGCTTGCTAGAACATATCTAGAATCCCTCCTTCTCTGACTCTACCCCTACCACTCCAAGGGGGGTCTCCTAGCCTCTCACCTGGACTCTGGCCTTCCTGTCCCACCATTGCACCTCTGTGGGCAGCAGCCAGAGTGACCTTTTAAGATCATATACTGGACTATATCTCATTTCTGTTCAGAGCCTTCCAGTGGTTCCTCACTTCTCTCAAAGTAAAAGCAAAAATGTTTACAACGATTTATAGGTAGGTACAGCTGGCTCTCTCCTGAACTTTGCATGAATTAAAGAAAAGTGCATAAATTAATGGCACCTAAAACTTTTGTTCTGCTAATATACTGTTTCATAATATACCCTAAGGAGACAATCATAAATCAAATCTAAAATGTATATGTATTTCTCACAGCATTGTTGATAACAACCACAATAACAGATACAGCAGCTGACACAGATTGAAGGCTTATTGCATGCCATATTCTAAATGCTTCATACAAATTATCCAGTTTAATGCTCACAAAACCCCATAAGGGATGTATTATCATTGTCTTCATTTTATAGGCAAGGAGAATGAGGCATTAACAAATAAATTAATTAGCCAAGGTCATACAGCCAGGAAGAGGTACAACCAGGGTCTAAATTCAGACAGTCTATCCGCCAAAAGAATACGTGAATTAAAAACCATGTAAATGTCCAACCATATAGGTTTGGCAAATAAGATAAGGTGTGACTATATAATCATTAAACAAAATATTTTCTAAATCTATGATGGTGTGAGAAAATATGTATAATGTTAAGTGAAAAATGATTAGACTATATATAATAATCTGAATTGAACAAGTGCATGTACATACATGCACACACATACACATACATACACATGTGTGTGTAAAAAGCAAATATCAGAAGGAAATGCCCCAGATGTTAATAAATATTATTTCACAGTGTCCCAATTACTAAATGACTTTTGTTTTCATTTTCTTGTTTTATACCTTTTTTTAATGCAATTGTTTTTTTTTTATTTTACAAATGGGGAAAATTTATTTTAAAAGTTATACTTTTATCTCAGAATTGTTATTAATTAGTCATACAATAAAGTTATAAGAAAAGAATCATGAAGACTATGGCTATGTATAATAATAATATAATAGTTTTCAAACTTTTTTCACCAAGGAGGATTTACAAATTTCCCCACAAATTTCAAAGTTTGAAATATTCTGTTTATTTGAGAAGAATGTTTTTAGTTATTTTTTACCCATTAAAAAAAAAAAAACACTCAAAGTCATAGAACTACAAGATTCATGCATCTATGAGCAAATTGAGACAACCAACTTGATTTGCGAATTCCTGAGCAAAGCAAAGAAATATGATTATGAAGTTAGCTCAAACATAATATCAGCAGATTTTTTAAAACATTGACCATTACTCAAAGACTCTCATTTTTACCTTTCCAGACAACTTTAAATTTGGTGTCACCTCTCAAAGTGACTGTTAAATGAAACCGTTAAATGAAAAATCAGAATAAAAAATTGTAATTGCACTTGAAATTCTTGATCAGTTTGGAATTCATTCGGCTGTGAGGGAGAGAAAACCCACCAAGCAGAGCTGGGCCTTATCTGACACGCATGTAATTACATGTACGAATTCACTTCCTCCTCACAACCACCCCAGGAGGGTATGGTTCTATTGCAGATGGAGAAAAAGAGGGATATAGTAGGTAAGAAACATAGATAAAGATACACAGCTATGAAACAATGGATCTGGGATTCAAACCCAGGTGTTGGATGCCAGAGCCTCTCCTTTCTTAACTCACACTACCATCCTTTCTACAAGAAAGGGAGGGACACCATGATACTCAGAAAAGCTGTCATTGTGACCTAGGTCTCTTCAATGGTTCCTGAGCTT
>JAQQSQ010002550.1:0-10624 GCA_028627145.1 Eidolon dupreanum | reverse complement strand
GGCAGAAAGGGAGTGAGGCAGGGCTTTAGTTTCTCTTGTGCACAATGAGGAGGTCATGGAAAGAGGCCGGCACAATCAAACTTGAGTTTTAAAACAACAGGAGGCCATGAGGAGTGGTGGGGCTGGAGAGTCGGTGTTCAGATAAGAAGTTGAATCTCTTACCTTGTCTGGAAACTGAAGAGTAACCTGGAGAGCTTTCTGTCACTGTGGCCTTTGAGGGGTGCCGTGCTCTCAGGAGGCACTTAGTAGACAAAAGGCAAAGTGATCTGAGGACACAGAGCTAGTTTGACTGAAACCAAATTGGGGGTGATACCAGGCTCTTCCCTCCCATCTTCCCCCGTGTTCTTTGACAGCTACTCCTGCCAGGACACTGTGGGCCTGGGAAAGGCTAGTGTTGGTGGCAGGACTGAGATAGTAGAAGAAATAAGTAAGACTTTGGAAGTCCACCTTGGGGGTTAGAGTGATGTCAGGTTTTGCCTTCAAGTTCCAGAGCTTTCTGACATCCTTGGGGAATCCCAGAATGGCTTTCCCATTTTCTGAGGCTGCCTAATGTGTGGGATCCATCACACCCTTCTTTCAAGAATATTAAGGAGAAAAGGCTCTAAGAAAGACATGATTTTGATTCTCTGAAATAATTTTTATACAATCGTACTTAGAATGTGATGATTCAAAACTCCTGACTGTTTTAAATCTAACAGCTAGGCAACTTCAGATTAGATGGCTCTGCTCAAAATATGACCTTAGAGTTGTCAAGGTTCCCTCAAAAGTCACTGGTGGTCCCCCAGGTACCCTGTTTCCACTTGTGAAACATGTGGCACACTGTCCAGCATTTCATATTTCATGTGTCTGAAAAATATATATTAAGAACTAAGATATGCGTAAACTCATAGTTGCTATTTTAAGGTGAAATATATATATAAAGTTTCTACCCTGATAGAAACATAATCTACCTTCTAGGAAGATAATTACACAAAGGCACTTCGCTTGGCTGATGGATAACAAAAAGGTGCCTCTTTCTCTGGACTGACACCACCCCCTATGCCAACAAACACGCTGGAGGAGAATGGGCTGGTCCCCAGTGCTGTCTGCGTGGTCCTCTCCCTCATGTGTGCTTGGGCAGGACACTCACTCCACCCTGCATGCAGTCACCTCCAGAATCTCACACGCTGTTCAGAAGGCACTAACATGGTGATCAGAGTGGTAGTGGATCACTGCAAATCACAAACACATCCACGGATCTGAAAACTATTAAATGTAAAACTTCGAATACAAAGCAGACCGCTGAACATAATTGGCTGTCACTGACTCATTCTACAGTTTTGATGAGGCACTGAACCTCTTAAGGTGATCCACAATATAGAATGTTTTGATAATTCAGGAAACACAAACCAGTAACAAAGAGAAAATTATTAAAGCTGGATCATCAGAAAAATTATTTTAATTATTTTAATAGCTACATTTCTATAAGAAACAGGAAGAGTTAGTCACTTCAGGTCTTTTTTTTTTTTGGTGGGAGGTGGTTTGGTTTGGTTAATAAGACCAAACATTGATATTAACTGAAGGGAATGATGTAGGTAAATAATAAGTATTTTTAAAGGAATTTTATTCCTTTTAAGGGCTCTGAACATGAGAATTGCATTAATCATCTGTTGCTTATCAGAGAAACCACTTTAATAAAAAAAAAATGGCTTGAAACTAGCACATCAAAGCTTCCATTTCATTTGTACCAGCTTCTACTCATCTTAAAATTACAATATGTCTAATAAATTGTTATTTTAATATGTAGACGCAGTGTTTCCCCAAGTAGGCAAACACTTTCAATAATGTTATTCACTCTATTTTATTTGTTTATTAAAAATAAACATAAAACTTGAGCTTTACAAGGCCAAAACCACAAGCTCCTAATTAGCTTTATATAAATTAATGAGGTTTTACTGTACTAATTTCTAAAAGTGCAGTACTAAATTCCAGAAAAACTATTGCAATTAAAATGCAGAACAGCAATAAGATATTTGGCAAAGGCTGAATAAAGGTCTAATTCCATCCTGGGCCCCCAAGTAAAATATTTTTATACCCATAATAACATCTACATGGAGATAATCCAATTATTAACATAATGAAATGTATTACTAGATTTTGTTTTCTGTGCAAAATTAGAATCAGAGCCACTATGTTCATATTTGGGATGAGACTTGGTTTTGGCTGATAACAACTATACATTAAAATGTGACTCTGAACTGGAGCCAACTCTTGGCTTTTCTTTGCAAGTGGGTGTTTCCTTAAATGTTTCTCTTATGCTTTGGCCCCAAAAGACAAAAAAAAAAAATTCTGGAATGGCAACCAGGACCACATAATGACAGGCTTGATATCAAACAAGTCCTAGGTAGCGTCATGTTTTACTTCAAAAATCTCATGATGTTTTCAAATGACCTAACACCATCTAATATGTATGTTTAGATAAAGGAAAATAAAACATTTTTAAGAAAATAGTTGTTATATGATGTTATAGACATGAAAGCATTGATAATTATTGGTAATTTATTATGAAGGGATTAAAAATATGTGTAATACTTCAGTAGTTCTATTTTCAGATCACATTAGTACTTTCTTACAGTGGCCTCTAAGCCAAGCTATTGAAAACTTAGTAGAAACTTGAGAGAATATTTTTAAGCGAAATCCACAAGTTTCCTAAGCAAAAACTCTCAGGTTTTTTTTTTTTTTTTTTTTTTTTTGAATGTCCAATTTTGGGTACATAAGCAAAACTCAAGGTACTCTTACTAGGCCATTCCAAGAGAAACATGTCCTCTAAATCTCTTTCAGAATGTCAGCTTTGCTCAAGAGTCCAAGACCATGTCTTAGATTCCTTTCAACAAATATAGTTTATTTGTAAATGTCCAAATTAAGACGGTTTAGATTTTCCTTCCCTTAGCAATGAGCTTTAACCCAACATATTGTTATCCTTTCTAAGCTCAGGTTTTTGCACCATATATAGTTTCTCGTTGGTGACTTTTATCAGCTGGGACCTCTTGAGAAGGAGCATCCAAAGTTCTCAAGTTGAACAATGCATTCCAAAAGCTAAATCTTGCCATCTACCAAGATGTTTCTTGAAAGATCAATATGACTTTGGCAGTTAAGGGCATCTTCACTCCAGTTCAATCTAGGGATTATCTAGGAGGTGAAAAGATAGCATCTTTTTGGAATGCTTAAGAAATAGTAAGCTGTGTCACCATGCCCCATTTGACTGAAAAATAATAATAACAAATAAGAGCAATTTTGGATAATCTGCAGTGTTCGACATCGTTATTAAATTTTGTGTCAATGGATCATGAACCAAAACATGTGATCTCTGATTCAGAGCACATATGCACTTCCCTGCTAAAATCAGAGAAAGTCTGGAATGGTGTCATGTAAATAATTAAATAGTTAAGGTGGGAAAGGAGAGAGGGAGGAGGAAAGGAAAAGTGGAAAATAGAAGACAAAAAAAATAATGTTTGCTAAAATATAAATCTGGAGAAAAACCAGTCAGATTTATTATGCTTCATATAATCAGAAAATAAAAATGCTCTTCCCCATCACACCCCTCCCCCCTTCTTCGGTGATAGAAATAAACAGAAACAAATGTGGCAAGAATTCTGTAATCTACTAAGAGCAGGTGTCTTAAAATACATTATCTCCCTACTTCTTAGGGATCATGTTTGCTCTATTTCGATCATGTAGCTGACATTGAACATTATTTTTCTATCTGTAAGCAGCCACCAAGTCTTTCTGGAATTAGGTGGGTAAGGTGTTTTTCTTCAGTAAAAAGCCATTTGCTCACATTTGAAGAAAGTGGGCAAGAGAGTCTCTACCATTCCTTCCAGGATTCTGTGCTAGAACTTGCCAATCAAAGACTCACATCATGATTTTTTCTTTCATCTGTCTATCCCTCCATCCATCCTGCTAACAATAACTTATCAAGTTTTCTCTGTATGCCTGGCCCTGTAATAGAAGCTGAGGATAAAATGTGAACAAATGGGGCAAAATTACCACCTTATCGACACTGATACCCCAGAGGCTTAAAGATATATTTACATAATTTTACAAATATATATATAATTGAAAACTGCAACAAATGACATGAAGGGAGATGACTGGATGCTTTAGAATCCTGTAATAGAAGAATTTGTTTCAGTTTGGACATGTCCTGAGAAAATCAAAACAAAACATGCATTTTGGTTCTTTGGGGCTGGGGAGAGCATTTTGTCTATTAACCAAAGCCAATACGATACTTAAGAAAAATCTTGTATCATGTTATTTGTGTTCAAATAAAATTTTTTTCAGCCTTTGCTTTTAAAACTCTTTCTATTGCTATTGAAGATACGTTAAAAATAGATAGCAAAGATATTTCTTTATAGTGGTTTAGTATACTAATTTAAACTAGAGGATTTTAAGAGGAATGGAAATTTAAAAATCCCAAAGAGATGAATTTTGCCTAAACAGAACAACAGCCCTGGACCAGATTTCAGAGGGTTCTAGGTTTCATCCAACATGTCCTAGCTGTGCTGCCTTGGCCAAGTTATGTAACCTCTCTGAACCTCGGTCTCCTCATCTCTAAAGTAAGTGCCATACCCACCTACGGGATCCTTCTGAGGTGCATGCGAGTTAATGTACAGAAAGTGTTTTGTGACCACCAGTATGGAGAGTCTATTACAGAAGAGGAGAGTACAAAGCATAAAAAACAATAATGCATGTCTGAATCACCACTCAGAGGGCAATTAGTATCAGCTCTCAAAAGACTTCATCAGCTATTTGAAAGACGTAGCTGTGTATTTATCCTTAAATTGCCCACTAATCACTTCAAGCAAAAGCTCTTGCCATTATTATCCGAACCAATTACTTAGCACATCACACACAGTACCCTGAAAAAAACAGCAACACACACTTTCTGCAATATATAACTACATGTGTTCTTGGTATTCAACTTTTACTGAGAGAGAAAGCAGCACTGTTTAGAAATATGTACCGGCTGAGTTCTTTATTTCTTTTTTTTTTTTTCCTCCCCTTTTTAGAAGCGTATTCAAGGACAATGAAGGAAAACCAAAATTGGAAAAAAAAGCTCAACTTGAGAGAAAATGCCATTTTAATTTGGGGAGTTAGATAGCAATTCTTACCACAATTCACTTCCTCAGCAGGCGGCCATATTTTCAGTTTAGAAGCACTTGTATTTTTTATTGATTCCACGAAGGGCTTTGCTCAACACACATGGGCTCCATGGCCACCTGCCTTGCTCAATTAATGGGCCATTCGTAGAAATCATGGCCTGCAGGAGACATATGGAACCAGTTTGGTCAGAAGGAATCACTCCATGTTTACTTTCCAGGATCTCAGTACAGGTTCTCCACAGACAGAGGTGAGATTTTAGAAACAACTACCAATCATTGGTGAAATGTTCCAGAAGATTCCCCTCTGAAATCGGTTCAGCACACTGAATAACTGTTCTCATTGTTGACGCGTTACCATCTCAGTTAAGAGGCAATCATTAAAGATAAGTTGAGGCTTAGAAAATGCGATTTTTAAACACAATCAAGGAATGGGTTATTTATGACCAAGTTTGAATATATTTTTAGACAGAATTCCCTATTTACTCAATCTGATCTACATTGTTCTTCAGGTTTGCATTACTTAAGAAAGGAAAGACATAAAGGATGAAACTCTTCGGCTTTATTAATGCAAATTTATTTTTTATTTAAGAATGAATGCATTTATGCTAAGGGATAGTTTACATGTGTTGGAAAGCGTCAAGCGAATCTCCAAGAGGTGGGTTTTCTTCAGTTTGACTCCATGCTTATTCTACATGCCTTAAACTCAGACCCATACGCAGGGGCACACGTACACACAATCAAACACACAAAGGGACACACGGATACACAGGCCACAACACCAACACCACTGTTCTCTGGATGCGATTAGCTCTCATTAAGGCTTCTGTAAGGTGCCCCAGCGCCCCTAAGATTATTAGGATTAAAAACAGACTTCGATAAATGAGCAGTATTACCTGGAAAACTAAACATCTGCTCTCAGCCTTAAATGTGTGTCTTTTAAGAAATACTTTCAATTTCATTCAACCTTGACTCTTGGCATTTATGACATTGAAAGGGCCATGAAACTGAGAAATCTCAGGCTCTCTTAGTGAGAAATTCTCATTTGAAAGAGTGAACACACTAGCAACCCTGACCCTGAGAGGTTACCAATTTTAAGATAACGAGGTCAGATTTCTCATCAGATTAAGACGGACAAAGTTTCTCTAGACAAGCCAAGGATACAGCACTCACTCCCTATCTGAGTGCAATGTTGAGTGGTGGGGGCAAAGCTTTCTTGGTGATACCAAATCAGATTTGAAGCTTGCCACGAAGGATTCATCAGACAGGACCATCCACTAAATAAGTTACCACAAATCAGGGCTGAAAAAAAAGGACAGCCTACATAGAGTTTATTCAGTTGCTGATTACCTTTGCCCAAGGTTTCTGCTATGGCGGTGGTGGTTTTAAACTCCTAGCTGGTTTGATGGTTTATTTTATCTGTTGGTATTTTCTTCCCTTTTGGTGTCCTGCAGTGTATGTTGAGAATCCATCCCTGTGGGGATGTTGGCATGGGTTGGAAGGGGAAAGACGTGGATAGGGCAGGAGGAGGAGGTGAGGGGTTATTAGTATTTGCAAGGATTCTAGGAAAATAGATGCAGTGAATACAGTAAAAGGGTACTACTTGATATATTCATGTAAATAAAAGCATTATCTTTAACTATGAGTTAACTGCCGACTATCAGGCTGTTAGTTGTAAAGCTCAAGGAAGACCGTGCAGATTTGTTTACTGAGGAGAGGATCTAAAACGTGATGCGAGAAAGGCGTTCTGGGGTCAGACCCATCAGAGGTTTTCCTTCAGCCCTTCGCCTTTCACGCCAGCATTAGCACTGTTCCCACCGCCCCCCATGACCAGGGACCCCATGGCTGCATCTAACGCTCTTGTTGGGTTCCATAAGGCAAACTAGAATGGTCCATCCAATAACAGCCTCCGTGTATTTGCCCGAGAGCGGTGAAAATCAGCATGAAACTCTTCTACAGGAAGGCATTGGGAAATAAGAAAAAAAAAAAAAGAATCTAGAACTTTCCTCCCCATCCACACTCCCACCCTCCTCACAGTCACAGCAGCAGCAGATTTCAATGTAACGTAATTACTTTAATAATACATTTCTTTAGATTTAGAATTGCTCTTCTGAATTTAAAAAGCTTGGTTGGCCAATAGTTTGGCAGTCTTTCATCCCAAATTTGAATCATTGCTTATTCATCTATCATCTGGAATTCCTTGACCAATGCTGCCTTTGCTGAAGCATCCTAAGTTCATTCAGCCATCGTCGGATTCCATTTCCTGGGAAACCTCTTCAGATGAGCTGTCCCTATGGATCCGGCCATCGCTCTTCATACTGTGGAAAGTCTTCTTGAAGGCCTCCATCATGGCGTGGGCCAGCTTCTTGGCCTCCAGCTTGCTCTCGCACTCGACAGCGTGGCAGTCCATCTGGTAGGACAGGTCATCGTTGATCTCCCTGTAAACCCAGGCGAAGATGTTGGGGCTCACGTTGTGGTCGGCAGTGCAGTAGGCGATGCGGGCCACCTGGAAGGTATCCATGTGGACGGTAGCCTCACCTTTGTGGTCGAGGTGATGGAGCCACACTTGAAACGGTCGGATTTCCAAGAGCGCGTTGGCTGGAAAGATGTCTTCTCGGGCTAATGTGTGCTTCTTCCAGAGCTTAATGACTGGCTTTTCTGTGCAGCCTGACAAAAACTGCATGCCTGTGGTGGGGACTTTACCCAGATAGGTAACCTGCAGAGGGAAGAGAGGAAGAAAAAGGGAGAGGTCAACAGACAGCTCTTACTCTGTTGCTCATTCAGACGTTCTCAGGTGTCACACTGAGAAGGTACGGAGACATCTTTCCTGCTCTCTAAATGAATAACTTATCAGAATTTTTAACACTTCTCCTTCACAAATTGCCCACTTGACAAAGGTATTGATATTCTTTAAATAGAGTTGGATTTTAAAATCCGATGTGTAGAAAACTACTCTCCTCTTTCTACCGTATTTTTACATTCAGATCAGAGTGACCGACTATGACCTTTTACATAATTTGGCATCGCTCTGAAATTATAAGGCCACTTGAAGTTTATTTGCAACCAAACACCTGCAGAATTCAATGAGATGCAGAAGTCAAAAGTACGGTGCATCTGAAAAGCAAAATATTTATTAAACTTATCTCCTAGCTTGGTTCTCTTTCCAAGTCTCTCAATGCTTGATTTCCCTTCAGCTACTCGCTTCTAGTAAATGCCAAGAACACACACATAAAAAAATGGTTTGTTTAAATTATGGCCTAAAACATGACTGTTTTCTCTCCAAGACAATCTCTGAAAATACAGCAATACAGTTGTTTTTCAACCTCATTTGTTTTTCCACTGATGGGCATCTGGTAATGATGATAATGTATGAAAGATCACCAGATGGTCGAGACCAGAATGTTGCCTTATCCAATAGCTAGATAGGCAGTACTAAAACTAAGGAACATAATTCCAAGTGATTCAAACAATGTCTTTTTGAAACCATGTTTACGATATACCAAGAAAAGATTTTAATTCTTTTCATTCATCAAAGTAGAATTGCTACTATTATGGAAATGTATAACTCTGAATAAATTGTTTAAGAAGTAACACAAAAAAAGTACATAATTAGATTCGAAATTAGTGGCACAGGTATACATACTATGAATTTGAGGAGGAAAAGATCAGAAAAAGGTCCATGGAAGTGGTGACAACTGAGAGAGGCCTCTTGGCCACAGTGATTCTAAATCAATGTGTTTATATTTAATGGGGCTATGAAGGCCACACACAAAAATTTCAGGACATAGAAGTTAAGTACTGCTGCTGCTTCTCATGTTTCATTTCTTAAAGAAGAATTAATCGAACGGTCCCTTTAAAAACACGACTTCTGAACAAAGAGGTATAAGTGCTGTACATTCCAGAAATATTGACTCAGAACCTATTATACATAATGGTTGTGTGCCAAGTGGACCGAGGAGGCAGGGAGAGCGAAGATAAAGAGGTCCAAAGATCAACAGGAAGGAAGGAACTGAATTTTTGTCTTTTGGGCAGGTGAAGTGGAGGTTTAAACCCTCGCTCTGCAGGTCACCAGGTGGGTAGTTCTGGATGCAAAACCAGCTCTCTGCCCCTGCACAGACATAACTATGGTATAAGGCAGACCGTGCAATGGGCAGGCAGGGGTGCCATAGATTACCCTTAGCAATCAGGAGAAGGAGTGATGGTGCCCTGCCGGCAGAAGGCCTCCAAGAGGACAGTCACTAGAATTCAAGCCACCAGGGCCTTAGAAGCTGGAGAGAAGCCCAGCAAGCCAAGCGGGGGAAAAAAGGAAGGGAGAGAAAGGCAAGGGTCCCCACCCGCTCAGGCAGATAGGCTACTTGGGCCCTATCACACAGTGGGCCGTGGCCACCTGTCCTGGTGAAGAGACAGGAGGTCCACGACTGCTGGATAAAATAAACCAAATGTCAGGGGACGGCCCCGCGTTCAGTCTGGGAAGGCGGGACTTCTCTGTTCTTGATGGAAGGCCACCGGCAATCTACGGTCCAAGGAAGGCCTGGATCTGGTCAAGGGTGTGAACTCGGAAGCCCTGACTGATGCCACGAAGATGGACGGGGAGGGCCAGGAGCAGAACACTCAGGCAAGTAGCTGTAGCAACAGCACAGCCCTGAGGTAAGGGTGGCCTGAACTGGGAGGAGAGGTAGCGGGAAAAGACAGAAGCAAGAAGATGGGAACGATGCAACAGATAAAAGAGACGCTTGGCAATACATCGAAAGGGAAAAGTGACTCAGACAGACACTGCGGCTGCTCATGGTCCCCCAAAGGAGCTGGCTGAATGGCTCCTTGTCACTATGGATCGGAGTCAGATAATAAAGATGTGCCAAAATGCACAATACAGTGTTCTTAAATACTAGGTACTGAAATTGAACTTTTTGCAGATGGTACTTTACAATACCTTCATTCTTTTTTAACAGCATTATTTTTCTTTATTGACGTTAAATTCATATCCCATAAAACTTACCGTTTTAAAGCATACGATTCAGTGCCATTTAGTATTCAAAATGGTGTACAACTATCAGGCTTAACTAGTTTTAAAATACTTTCATCGCCCTTGAAGGTGACAGAGTACCCACGAAGTGTGCATTCTCCCCTGTCCTCTCCCCCAAGGCCCTGACAGCCACCAATCTGCTTTCTGTCTCTATTGATTTATTATTCTTCATAGTTCATGTAACTGGAATCATATAATACATGACCTTTTCTGTCTGGCTTCTTTCACTTAGCATAATGTTTTCAAAGTTCATCCAAATTGTACCGTGCCTCAATACTTCATTCCTTTCTACAACATCTTTACTTTGGGAAATTTAAAAGCAAATAAGGAAAACTAGGTTCAGTGTTGAAGTGAAAGTACCTTATTTTTTACTATCCAATGAAAAATAACTATATTTGATAGAAAATCTTTCGGAGTGAGGGACTCTCCTTTGATTTGCTCTAAGCTTGTATACGCCCCCCCC
>JAQQSQ010002549.1:0-10625 GCA_028627145.1 Eidolon dupreanum | reverse complement strand
AAACAGTCTCCCTAGTCTCCCTCCAGGCCCAGGGCAGGGAAGAAAGCCTGAGAGTAGCCAGAATTCATGAAACTGTGCCGCCTTGCTAAGAAAGGCCGTGTTCATTCAGAGTTATATCATTCCTAATCTCTTGGGACAACGCATGATTATAATTCAAATGGAAAGGACATAGAAGGACTTACACAGTGCCAGAGTGTGTTCCTTATGTCAGGTGTCGGCTATTTCTTACTGCTTTGCTCAGTTCTATCGTTTTTTATACTGGGGAGACACCTCCCTGTTTTTCACTTATGCTCCAGGTTGCAAACCTCAGGCTTTTGTTTGAAATCAGCTTCTGCATGCTCTCACTCCTTCTCTTGACCCAGAGGCACCTGTAATGGATCGGAGGGAGGACGTCAGTGATCTCAAGGCGTCTAACTAGCTCTGTAGAGCTGTTTCGTCTATTCAGCCCGTCTTCATCTCTCCGTCTCTGTTTCTGCCTTTTTAAAATTAAAGTTCATTAGGCTTATTTCTCCTATAAAAGTAATACTCATTAGAGAAAATCCTCATTACAGAAAGTATGAGAAATTGGAAAATATCACCTTTATACCAAGATGGAGTCTATGTAAACATTTTGAAGTTTCTTTTCTATCTTTTTTCTGCTTATTAAATTTTTTTTTTTTTGCAGTTCTGATGATGTAAAAAAATCCATTATGGTAAAATATGCATGCCATAAATTTACCCTTTTAACCATTGTTAAGTGTACTCTCCATCTTTTTTTTTAGAGCGGGAATGCGTTCCCTCCAGGAGGCAGCATTTTCTTCTCGCGCCTCTACACCTTAATCTTTCCGCTGTGGGACTGAAAGCTAGAGTTGGCCCACACGTGACTGCATGCCCGCAGTCCCTCGTCTTTCCCGTCCACCTGCCTTGGCAGCTAAATGACCTCTCAAAGATGAGAGTGGATGTTCGGAGCCACCATGATCGTTTTCCTAAAAGTTCTGTAAATTGCTATGGACTGAGCAATTTCGGCTTCCTCCTTCCCTTGACCTTTTCTTACTGAAGACCTGGAAACTCCTCTAGACAAAATGGGGATTTCGGGCACCAAGTGTCAGAGCAATGGTCATATGCTTCCTAACAGTATTGGTAATCTTTAATAAGGCTGAAGGAGATGATGTTGAGCCCAGACATGTAGGCTCAAACAGTGACATTTCAAGTCCTCTACCACAGAGTGGGGATGTGTTTTTGGTCAGGGACCCTTCTGAGGGTTTTTAAAGGATTAATCTGTAATTTTGATTATTTGCTGTTTCTTTAGGATGACTTTATATCTATAAAATATGCATTAGGGATGACATATATATATAAAAGTATATATTTAGGATGACTTTATATGTGTCAATATTTAGGGTGATTTTATATATACATGTGTGTGGGTGTGTGTATATATTTGCTTTTCCTTCTGTTTCAGGGCCACCAGCACCCAGTTCAGGGAACGAGCAGCACTCGTCAGCCTCCATCTTTGAGCACGTGGACAGGATCTCCCGTTCCTCGGAGGCCAGTAGGCGGGTCCCCAGTAAGATCCAGTTGATCGCTATGCAGCCGATCCCGGCACCTCCAGTTCACCACCCCGTCCTGCCTGACCGAGTGGCAGAAACCAACAAAATTAACAAAGAGGTATTTGTTTGTATTAAAAAGTACATCAGTGAAAAGACGTCAGATGCTGATTTGGTCAGTGCTTAAAAATGAGTGAAAGTTAGTGTGAAAAGGTTGCTAGAGGAACGAGCTGCTGACGAGCATTCTTCATTTTAAATATTCTATTCGGGTGTATTTTAGATCACATACTATTCAGAGACACTATTAGATATATTGGCAGATATGCCAGTGAGACCTGAGACTGCTGTCTTTGAAAGTCCTACTGTGGCCCATGGCGGGTGTTTAGGAACTTGAATTTCAGAAAGACTCCCACCATCTCCATGCAGAGTGGCTCACCGCACAAACAGTGTGATGTATGCTGAATATCTGCTTTCCTTCTTGGAGTCTGGAATTTTGGCACAAGCCAGGCAGAGGCTACCTCTGTAACCAGCCCCTGATCAAAACCCTGGGCGCTGAGTCTCTGAGCTTCGCTGGTAGGCAGCATTTGACATGTGTTGTCACAGCTTCTTGCTGGAGGAATTAGCCACATCCGGTGTGACCCCACGGGAGAGGACTCTTGGAGGCCCGTGCCTGGTTCCCTCCAGATTTCTCTCCATGTGCCATTTCCGTTTGCCGACTTTGCTTTGTATCCTTTTGTTGTAATAACTGGGACGAAAGGCTGAGTCCCGCGAGTTCTGATGTATCAGTTTACCTGAACTTGGGGTGGTCTTGAGGCCGTAGGAGACTTTGTGATCCCTGATGGATCCTCTCTGGCTCCAATTATCTAGATCATTCCTAGTAAAACCCTATTCCAGTGAATCCTGGAAGAGTGAGTGAATCTGCTTCCCTCCTAAGATATTGGGAACTAGAAAGCCAGCCACATCTCTGTTAACTCGAACTTGAGAGATTTGGCCTGGGCTGGCCAGTGAATGGAGTGAATGCCATTTGGGACTGCACACGACACAGCTTTATGTCTGTCCTGCTGCTGTCGTGGATTCCGCCTCTCCTGCTGCTGTCGTGGGTTCTGCCAGGTGAGAGTACTACAATATTGGTACAGCTGAGTTCCCATCCCCATTTTAAAAGTGATCCTTTAAGTGGGTCATCTTATAGACGCCTCATCGAGACTTCTTTTAGAATTTCTCCTATGCATACGTCATGGGCTCCTTGCCAAGGATTTGACCACATGACGTGTACCTTGGGCTCAGAACGGGGAGCGATGTCCCTTCTCACCCATGCTCAGGAGCCCTAGCCCTGCGTGTCCCACCCCTAGCCTCGACCCGTCTCCATCAATCTCGCATTGTGTGCACCCCTACACCTGCCCTGTGTAAATAACCTGGAGCGGGTTCTCCATCTGGTGAAAGAAAGAATGGGCCCACCTTTGGCCTCACAGCTTGATAGCATGCATCTTCACTGTTTTTCTTTTACTTCTTTTATAAATGTAGTATTGGATGCATACACATGACTATAGGTGATATACATAGTAAAGCATAATAATGAAATGAAAACCCAGCTTAAGAACTAGAGCATTATCAGTACTGTTGCACATACCCGTGTGCCTCACACATCCAAATTGAAATGTTTTCTTAGATGGAGGTTCTGGTGCCAATTCCTAGCACGTCTTGGGCTTCCTGTGAGGACTGCATAATTTTTAAAGAACAGTCAGGTCCTGAGAGAGTAAGAGGGGCTTTCTCCTGCTGGTCAGTTGCCAAGGACCTCATGCAACTGACTGTCCTCCTCAGTCTCCAAGAGTATGTGGCTTTCAGTCCCCTGTGGCACATAGCCGGAGGGGCCATGTTACCCAGGCCTGCGATCCTGCTCTTTCCTCGCAAGCAGATTCCCAGCTTGGTTTCCCTTCATCCTCTCTGTCTCCGTTTCACTAAGTGCTTATGGAACAGTGGGCTGCACCTCGATGGAAGTGAGCACTTCCCAGTCTGCTCTGCCCAGCGCACTGACCTGCCACCCCATGACCCGGTCACCTCATTGCCTGGCGAACAGTCGTTCAGCGTCCCCATTTCTGGCCCCTGCACCTCACGGCCCTCTCCCCACCCCTTCCTCTCTTCAGCTCCTCCTGGCTCTTCAAGACCTAGCTCAGGCCCCAAGGAGCCGGGGATGACATGCTTCCATACCTGTGGGTCCTGCCTTGCGGGGGGGAGGAGATGGTGTCACGTCAGGGACCTTGTTTTGGTGACAGTTTTCAGTAAGTGGGTATGCTGCTGGATGGTGCAGACATCATCTTTGAACCTGTCTTAAAGTCCCTTAAGTAGTGATTATTGGCTATGGAAAACATTCACTCCTTTTCTCAGGGCGTATTCTGGTTAGTCGTCGGTGTCCCTGAGTGTTTTCAAAGTTGTCACCGATCACCCGGGTTTTAGTTATCCCTGCCTGACTTCCAGGGCATACCACCATCGCCTCTGGCCCACACGCGCCGCGCCCGGGGCGAGGGCGGGGTTACAGCTGGTGGGTGGTGGCACCCCCTCGGCACCTCCTCTGCACCCCGTGTGGCTGTGCCTGTCTGCGCCACACCCTTTGGGGCGTCGTGGGAGAGGACAGCCATCCAGGGAGCAAGGGACGTCGCAGGAAGCCCTTCCCAAAATGCTGCGAGAGCCGGGTCCCAGAGACCTCGGGGCCCAGGCCGCGGTCCTCTCCCGTCGCCCCGCAGATCCAGACGGCGCTGCGGCACAAGTCGGAGATCGAGCATCACCGCAACAAGATCCGGCTGCGCGCCAAGCGCCGCGGCCACTACGAGTTCCCGGTGGTGGACGAGCTGTCGTCGGGCGACACGCGGGAGCGCCACCGCGTGTACCGCCGGGCGCAGATGCAGATCGACAAGATCCTGGACCCCACGGCCAGCGTGCCCTCGGTGTTCATAGAGCCCCGGAAGAGGTGGGGGTCCCCGGGCAGAGGCCGGATGGCCCTGCTGTCACAGCTGGGGGGTGGGGGGGTTCTCTGAAAACGAGCCAGAGAGGTTTCTACACAGAAAGGCGGTGTAGGCTGCCGGGTCTGCCCGACCCTTCTGGAGTGGTCCCCGTGTGTGGACCTGCGACCCTCACCCTCCGGCCTTCACCTCTGTCTCCTCTGAACGTTTCCCTGCATTTCATGTCGCCCCGAAGTCAGCGCTCGGAAACGCTGGTCACCCTTCTTTCCTTCTCAGGCCTTGCTCCCTGGCTTCTTGGGCCCTCCATCACCTCTCAGCCCACTTGCCCCCAGTGTTGTCACCGCCTGTGCTTGGTCACCAGGTGGCTCTCTCATTTCTCGTCTCACGGCCCTACTCAGGTTTGGGCTCCTGGTGTCCCAGACCCCGGTCCCCAAGCACAGAGGCATTTTCTTAAACACTGCTCTCATTTGTGTCTTTCTCCACTCAAAACCTGTGATGGTTCCATGTGGGACCTGTGCTCCCATGACAGCTGGGGCTTGTCTCTCCATTCCCACCCCTCCCCACCACACAGCATCACAAGGGACCTGCCACTCACTCCCTTAGCCAGTGGCCTCATGCCCCCGAACCTTCATCTGTCCTTCTCTTTCTGTCCCTGCATGTGGGGCCACCTCACACCCTCTTGCCACGTCCCTCCCCACCTGTAGATCCTCCTTGCTCTTCAGGACCCAGCTCAGACCACAGGGAGCCAGCTGTGACTCAGTCGCTCACATTGACCTCACCCTTTTCCAAATGTCTGCTTAAGTCAATAACATCACTGTACGTCGCCTTGTATTCTCCGTTGTTCCTTATGTGTACTTGTTAGTCCACCCAGGGAGGCAGCTTCCTTGGAGCAGAGACTGTGCCCCTCACATTGTCTTTACCCTGCGGGGTGTTTGCTCCAGCGGCCAGCACGTCATAGGTGCTCAGAAAATCCTTCGTGTTTAGTTGACAAGCCGTTGGAAGGAAGGTTTCTTTCCTACAGCGATGACCTCTTTGTCCCTGGCAGCTCGCGGATAAAACGTTCCCCTAAGCCACGCCGGAAACACCAGGTCAACGGCTGCCCCGGAGATGCTGAGAAAGACAGACTCATCACCACGGACAGCGATGGCACTTACAGAAGGCCCCCGGGCGTCCACAACTCTGCCTATATTGGCTGTCCAGTGCGTAGTGCTGACCCTCCCCTCTGGAATCAGGTTGGGGTGGCTCTTGGGGGGGGGGGGGAGAATGAACAGTGGTGGCTGCCGCCCTGTGTGGTGTCGAAGCCCGGTAGCTGACGCTCCAAGGCCAGCAGGGTCATGGGAGAGGGCGTGGACGAGGGAGCCAGCCGCTCCTTCGAGGGGAGGCGTAAGCCATATAAACCAGAGGTCTGCGGGTGGGCCCTCTGGAGACATACTCTGTGTCCTCCCTTTCTACATGCAAATTCTGTCCTCTCCGCCTTCAAAATGGGCACGTCTCAAGGTTAAATGGAACACAGAAACATCCAGAAGTCCCCCTCGCCCCCACCCTGCATCCAGCTAGTCGGATAGTTGTTTGGATTTCTTGGTGATAGGAGGGATATTTAGGGTTTTGTCCCTCCCTTCTGTTCCCAGAGTGCTAAGAAGATACTGTATTCACGAATAACATATTTTAATGGGAGAAAGAACTTACTGGAAGTTAAATACGGAATGAAACACTTCTTTCAAACAGAGTTGCTCGAAGTGTAAGAGGCAGACATTGATAGCATTAAGACATACACGCAGACCTCATTGGGTAGGGAAGAAAGAGCCAGCCTCCCTGAGAGGCCGTGAGAAACACAGACACAAAGACATCCCAAGACAGAGGTCGTGGATGCCAGATGCGCCAACTCCAGCAGCACGAGGAGGACACACAGTGGACACACAGTGGCCTTATACCGGGGTGCAGCTCTGCCTTGCTGCCTAGCACCCCTTCCTCCTGGAGGCAGACGTACACAGCCATCCATGTCCAGAGAGGAAGTAGCAAAAAGCACGTCCTTGGAGAAGGGGTTTGTGAAGCACACGATCACTTTAGATAGAGCTTACACAACCATCCATTTCTTATTAAAGTTTTCTATTTTTGTCTCCTAAATCACACTAATGACTGACAGTTACAAAAATGTGCCAAGCACCGTACTGATTTTGGGGCTAAATATAACTGAATCCTGATCCGCTGAAAGAACCAGGCTTTTTCCCTGGGAACACACAGTATTTCCAGTGCCCTGAAGACTGACCGCGCCCCTCAAAGCTGCTCGTGAGGACCCAGGGACCCCAGAGAGTTGGCAGGTCAACAGCTTAGATTCTCTTCACTCCTCTGTACCTGGAGTCCACTCGCTTCTGATCGCTGCAAATGAATCCCCAGGGGAGGGGAGCTGTCGCTAGCAGTTCGTACAGTAGGTGGCGCTCTTGTGCTGCTCTCGTGTATTTGGACAGGTGCTTTGTCTGGGTGTCTGTGGCGTTTGGTTGGACCTTGGGAGGGCTGTCCCCTTGGCTCCCCAGGAGAGTCATGCGGGGACTTCCAGACCCTGTTGTGTGACACTAACAAATAGTTGGGCTCCACTTCCTTGACCAGCAGGGCTAGTCCCTCACAGGAGTCAGCAGGGGAGCCTTTTCCGTCTCTGTCCCTTGTTTTTCTTCAGTAGCCCCAGTGCATCATCCAGTGCCATTGAGTTTCGTGTAGGGAATAACCTGTCTTCCATCTCGCTCTCTCCATCTTGCCTTCATCCTTGACCCTAAGCCAGGCCTCCCTCCTGGTGGCCCACTTGCTTTTTTTTTTCCTTAGCATAAAGCTCAGAGGTTCTTCCCTCAGCGTGTGGAAAGAAACACACCTCAGGCAGCTGCTGCTTCTCCAGTTGCTCTATTTTTCAAATATTCTCAAAAGTAAAAATCTTCCTCAGATGGACTTTTTGTTTTCCCTAAAAATTCTGAAGCACATACTTTCAAAGATAATGCCTTTCTTGGAACTCACCTTTTCTGAGGTAGTATTTCATCTTCAAGATTATACTAGACATAACGTGTTTTTAATGATCATGATTTTTACGTTTTTTCACTCAAAATATCACCTCCTTGAGAGCTCTTTTCTCCCACAGTGAAAAAAGTATTCCTGGATTTTTTTGTAACTGGGGATTACAATTATAATTCAGGCCTGGGCAAACTGGGGTCCTCATGCCAACTCCAGCCACCTGCCTGTCTTTGTAAAGTTTTACTGGATCACGGCCATGCCCGTTTGTTTGCAGGTTATCAATGGCTGCTCTTGCTACAGTGGGCAGAGTTGAGTAGTTGCAACAAAGACAATATGACTCACAAAGCCTAAAGTATTTGCTGTCTGACTCTTTAAAGTTTGTCAACCTCTGATGTAATTTATCATCCAAACCGACACTTGTGAGAGTGAAAGTAAACACTGTTTATTATCCTGGGACAATGGGCATCAACCGACATTGTCCTGGGCTGGCCAGGGTGTATGATCACTCTCTTATAATACCCATAAAGGATTGCCAGACAGGCACCAGAATACATCATCTCTGATGACTAAAGGTAGAAAGGTTTATATGTATTTCTGAGGAATGATAGATGAGTGTGCATCTGCAAAGGAAGTAAACAATGTAACAATTGTCAGACTGTGATTCAGGAGAATGGAATTCAAATTTCAACTCAGAGATTCTGGATAAACATTCGCTTTCGTAGATGGCAAGTTTTTATTTTTTTTAAAGTACCATCTATATGTAAAACAGTGTGCTAGATGTTGGGATATAGAAACATGAAGAAGACCTTGGCCCATAAGTGCTGATGGTCTAGTTTGAGAAACGAGGTGACAAGAGAGAACAGGAGGCTCTAATGTCTTGGCTTCGTAGCTCTTTGCCTTCTCGTCAGGACTCATGAGGACAGTGGGAATCCAAGGGAACCTTCCTTTGCTCCTTTGTAACATCTTTCTCTTGCTATAAAAGTTAAGGCTTCTCTAGGATCATGACCACAAAGGGTGAGGTGGCCGCCGTGGCTGTGGCTCTGCACTCTGCTCCCATGCATCTAACCCCCGCCCCCACCCCACTTTGGGGCCCAGAAGTCTGAGAAGTCCCAGATGGAGAAGTCACTTAGTAGAGCCTTTACTGATATGGTGGAATTGGAGAAACAAGTAAGAACCAGGGTGTGGTGTACATGGAGGTGAGACCACCCACTCCCTGTGGGGGAGGGAGCGCCTGGCCCCACCTCTGGCAGGCAGTCATTGCTCAGTGGCAGTTTCTGTGAAGGAGTAAGGGCTGGTGATGTGAAGAGAACCCAGAAATCAGAATGTTAATGAAATCTTCAGGTTTTAAAAAAAAATAGTGGCTAAGTACTTTCTTAAATACCATGTGGGCCAGGCATAACAGGTCTGTGGGCTTTTTTGTGGGTTTCCCAGTTTGTGGAACTGTTTAGAGTGAAGCAATGGACACCTGACCATCCACCAGACCATGATCTTTAGGAGGCGTTTTCCAAACAGTTGGCTGAGAATAAGGATGTATCTCGAATAGTTTTTCTTTGTAAGGGACTCACCGACCCAGACAGATGTGGGACTGTCTTCCTCGGCCCCTTCTGTAGGGCAATCCAGCTGGCTGAGCTAAACCATGGACCAGCAGGGCGAGCAAAGCGTTATAGAGAAAAGGCATCTGGCCTTGTTCGCGGAGGGCGTGGGGTCACCGGACGCTGGTGCAGGACCTCTTTGGGCATCTGGAGCCACTGAGACTCAGAAGGGCTCTTCCGTGGGTCCCTCACTTTGTCTCTTGCAGTTTACCTAGTGTATATATATATATATAATGATCATGTTTTGCTCGTAAGGCAGTATCAGGAAATAAGATTATTTTAAAAATCTTGATTGTTACATATACCCTGCCTCTTACTGGGTACAGAATACAATTTAAACCTTTCTTGATGACCTGTGTTATCCAGCAATATGTCCATTTTAAGGACAAATAGTTTCTGAATAAATAATTACTATTTACTGTTGTGAACAGTTGTCATAAGTTTTAAAATTATTTACACACGCAGTTGTAATGTGGTAGTGACTTTGAACTCTTGAGGTGTGTATAGGGCTACTTTTTCCTATTAATAGTAGAATGCTTTAGTTTTTGGTTTCTGTATCTGTGGAGAGTCGACTAGGTATTTTAGTATATAGGCTCTGGAAAATCATTTATGGTTGCTTAGGGGCTTTCAATAAAAAAAAAAAAAAAAAAAAAAAAAAAGCATACTTCCAGGTATGGAAATGCATTTCAGATAAAGCTGATTGTTGGATTTTGCCAGATCAATGATTGTTGAATGTTTTCACTTATTTCCTGGTTTGAAATTTTTGCCCCCATGAGATGTCACACACATCCCTCAGTCGTCATTTTAGAAATTCTCATGGTAAGCCTTTTTCTTAATGCCAGTGAAAATTGTTACATTCCAGTCTGGCCCAGAGAGAGTTCTGTTTTCGATCGCCACTGACACTCACGTCCGATTCTCCCTTGCTCTGCTCTTTCCCTGACTGAAGTCCGACCCCGACCTGCCGGCAGATGTGCAGACGCCGTCTTCCGCTGAGCTGGGGCGGTACCCAGGCCTGCCCTTCCCGGCCCCCCAGTACATCCCGCCCCAGCCGTCCATTGAGGAAGCACGCCAGACCATGCACTCCCTCCTGGACGACGCGTTTGCCCTCGTGGCCCCCAGCAGCCAGCCTGTCAACGCTGCAGGCCCCGGGGTCCCAGCGGGCCTGCCTGTGACCAGCACCCCTTCCCGAGATGAGAAACGAGCCACCCAATGGGGGTCCTTCTACAGCCCAGCTCAGACGGCGAGCAGCCCATGCAACGTGAGTACGGGCCATTCGGCCTTCTCCGGCCTGGAGCTTCATAGATCCTCCCTCTCGAATCCTCTCACTGCACTGTGCTAGTTGGAGCCACTGTCATCTCTCACCAAGGTTGTTGCAAGGACCTCCTAACTGTCCCCCTGCCTCTGGTCCTGAGGGTGGCGGCTGACAAGTAAAACGCTGTTGGTTGGTGTTTTGCAGGCCAAGGAGCTGAGAGGCCTACACAGGATGGATCCCATGGGTGGCGGGGGGACTGGGAATGAAGACGAAGGCCGACCAGGAGCCTTCTGAGTGCTCATTATCC
>JAQQSQ010002548.1:0-10626 GCA_028627145.1 Eidolon dupreanum | reverse complement strand
TTTCCATGTAGACATTAAGCAGCTCATAAATACACTATAACTCAATATGCTTAAACAGTCTATTCTGTATCTGGGGCTGTCAGATTTTCATTTCCTAGTCTAGACAACCAGTCTAAACACTGTATGCTGATGCCTCCATGGAGTGTAATTACCCAGAGACTTTTAAAGCTCCTGGAAGTGTTAACTGTGATAGACTCTCCATTTTATTGCCTTTCTATGGTACAGTTTGTGTGCAGAAAAAATAGAATATACGATTTTTCAGAGGGAAAATAGAAGTTTCAGTCATTCTCTAACTTGCAAAATCAATAAGGCCTTAACGACCAATCACCACACACTCTGAGCCCACAATCATCCTGATGGCTTTTAAACTGTATTCAGCAGTCAAGCTGAGCAGTATTTAGAAGAGGAAACATTGCGTTTTCATGAAATACACAGAGCATAAAATATTTCCTGAGAAACATTGAAATAAAATGAATGTTCTCTATAGATTATAGTATTCAATGTACACAGGGGATACCTTCCAAGACTCCCAGTAGATCTCTGAAACCATGATAGCACTGAACTCTATACATACTATGTTTTTCCCTTAGATGTACACATCTGTGATAGAGTTTAATTTATAAATTAGACACAGTAAGAGATTAACAACAATAACTGATAATAAAATAGATCAATTATAACAATATACTACAATAAAAGTTATGTGAATATGTTCGTTCTCACAATATTTTATTATACTGTAGTTATCTTTCCACTTTGAGGAAGCACTTTATAGCTCTCTTTGGCATATTCTAATTACCAGCATCACTACTCTTGCATTTTGAGGCCACTATCAAGAAAAATAAGGGTTACCGGAACACAAGCACTGCAATACTACCACCAGTCAATTTGATAACGAAAACAGCTACTAAGTGACTGCCAGGTAAGAAGTGTGCATACAGTGTGGGTGCTCTGGATAAAGAGGTGATCGACATTCTAGGCAGGAGGATGAGATTTCATTACACTACTCATAATGGTGCACAATTTTAAAACTTATAAATTGTTTATTTGTGTAATTTTTCATTTAATATTTTCAGACCATGGTTGACTGTGGCTAATTAAATCTGTGAAAATCAACACTGCAGATAAAGGAGAACTCCTATATTGATATGTCTAAACAGATTGGTTTGTAAAAAATAAAATAAATTAATCTTGTGTTCAGTTTTAACACCATTGTTACATTTTATATACATATATAGTTATATATATGTATATGTAACATACACATATATTATACATGTGTGTGTATACACACACACATACACACACATATATGAAAGCAATAAATGAACAAGACAAATAAAAACACATAGACACAGACAACAGTTTAGTAATTTCCAGAGGGAAGGGGGAGGAGGAGAGGAGGTAGGTAAAGGGGGTCAAATATATGGTGACAGAAAGTAACTTAACTTTGAGTGATGAATACATAATGCAATATATATATATATATATATATGTATATATATGACATTTTATTGAACGTACACGAAACCTATAAAATTTTGCTTACCAATGTCACTTCAATATACATATATATATATTATATATACATATCGATATATACAATTCTATATATAATATATATATATCTAATATGGTTAATCATATAATGAGTTTTAAACCCAAACTGGCAGAAATGGGTTTAATCTAATAATAACCAAAGACAACCAAAAGCAGTGAGTCAAATTCAGGTAAGGCTTGGGGAAAAAAAAACATATACATACATATAAATATATGTATATATAAACATGAAAAATAAATACATATATTACATATATGTATAAAATATGTATTATGCACATGTAATATATACATATACATATACATATATTATATAGGTATAAAACTTAGCAGTCAGATGAAGAAACTAATCTAGAATCAAAAGACTAAGAAAGACAATGAGTCAAACAGGATTAGAAAAAATCCAGGCAATGGAGACTATCAAAAAACAGAAGAGAGTAAGACAATGATCTATGTGAGCAATAGTTTAATCTTATGAGAGCTTCTAAAGCTGTATTAAAGCAGATAATATAAAAATTATTAGTTTGTAGCCTTCCTACAAATGTGATCTTCTTATATGCAACAACGTTTTTTCTTAATTCCTTAATATAAACCACAGTTCCTGGAACATAACAATATTCCAGAAAAATTTTGTAGAAAATATTGAATGAAAAGAGGCAAAAATGGCAGATATAATCACCCAAACGATGTTTGATTGATATCTCGCTTAACTAGAGCTTACAAATAAACCTTAGCCTCTACCCTGAAAAGGGAAGTAGGTATGTAGGAGTGAATAGTAGAAATCTAACAGAAAATCATCAACTTATAGCAGGCAGATCCTGACATAGGTTTTGCCATGTAAAATTAGAAGGATAAAGTACATATTGCTGGGTTTAAGGTATATACAGTACACCAGCTCCATAAAACATTGCACAGGCTAATCCCATCCACACCCTCCCTCTTGGAAGATGCAACAGTCTGTCATTGTGTGATTTCGTACTGCATTGTCTTGCTCTCTCAAATTGAGCAAACCATTGACTTTAAGAATTCAGCATCTGTTGCCCCCAGCAACAGAAAACCAAAGGTTTTGAATCTTAGAATTTCTTATGCTAGAGAATTAGAGATGAAAATCACTGCACTGTTTATAAAAACAAACAAACAAACTGGGTTTTTTAAAATGCCCCTTGAAGTAAAAGTTTTACATTGAAGTAAAACTTACATAAATAAAATGCACCAATTTTAAGTATACAGTTAAATGAATTTGGCCAAAGGTATATACCTATGTAACCACATCAACAATTAAGAAATATTTCTAGTTTTTGGTATATATGGTATATATATTTTGTTAAACTCATAAAGGAAACTATTTATAAATAAAATTGTTCCAAAAATGAAATTGTTTAATTTTATTTTTTAATTCTTCATTGCCAATGTATAGAAATAAAATTATTTCAGTCATTTAAATGTATTGACTTGTTTTTTTGTGGCTCAAAATATGGCCTATCTTCATGACTGTTCTATGCATGCTTGAAAAGTATCTATATTCTGCTGTTGAGTGGAATGCTTTATATATATATCAATTAAGTCATTTTAGTTGACAATGTTGTTCAAGTATTCTTTTATCTCTACTATTAGATTTTTTTCTGTCAATTTCTAAGACAGGAATGTTGACTCTTCAACTGTAATTGTTCATTTGCCTATTTCTTCTTTCATTTCTGTCAATAGTTGTTTCATGTATTTTGAAACAACTTTTATTAGGTACATATATATAAAGGATTTTATATCTTGATAAATTGACCCTTTTATCATTACAAAATATCTCTATCTCTGGCACTATCTTTTGTCCTGAAATCTACTTTGTTAAATACTGACATGATAATTCCATCGTTCTTATAATGTTTACGTAGTATATCTTTCTCTATATATCCTTTTAACTCATTGGTGCTTTTATATCTAAATAATTTTTTGTTAAAAGTATATAGTTAGCTATGTCTAGCTTTTTATCTACTCTTATGTTTGTTGCCTTTTAATTAGAGAGTTTATACCATATACATTTTATACTATATACCACGTACATTTATAATACTTATTAATGTGGCTGGTTTAAATCTACTATTTTGCTATAATTTTCTATATTCGATATTTTTTCTTTGTTTTCACTTTTCTGCCCTTTTTGAATTACTTGATTATTAGCATTTCATTTAATGTCTGCTTTTGGCTAAGAAACTATACTTCTTTAATTTTTTTTAGTAGTTTCTCTAGGGTTACAATAGCATTTTTTTTACTTATCCTGGTAGGAGGTAAAAAAATATGGTTGTTACTTTTAATATGGTGATGGTTTCATGATGTATGCATATGCATATGCAAAAGTTATCAAACTATTTACTTTAAAAAGTTTCATTTATTGCATGTCAATTATACCTCACTAAATCTGTATTAAAAAAAAAAAAAGAGGATTTTTTTTACCCCCCAAAACATTGGGATAATTAGCACTAGCATTTCAATAGGGTTTTAAGTCCATTACATGGTAACAAGTGTTATATTACACAAAATCTTGCCCACTATAATAATGTCTGTACTACTAAGTAATAGTTTTGAATTTTCTTCTATGTGAGAAATTGGAACATATTGTTTTTTAAGATCTAAGTTAAATCCCTGAAACATCACAGGTAATTTTTGAGATATGGGTGCCTCTAGCTTTCTTATCATAGAAGAAACTTGAAAGAAATGAACAACCAAAATTTCACAATCTAAAGAAGCCAAAAAAAAAAAAACAGAATTCAATTGTGAGAATTCCATTCCTAAATGTGCCCTCTTATCTACATTAATTTTATCCCTTCCATTTTTCTCTCTTTTTTTTTTTTTTTTATCAATTATGTTTTAGAACATATGCTGGCAATTTTTTCCTTATAAAAGATAGAGTAAATATTTTAGGAGTTGCAAGTCACACACAGTATCTGTCTCATATTTTCTATAATGCTTTAAAAATGTGAAAACAATTATTACCTTGAGTACCAAACAGACAAAAGCCACATGACAAAGTTTGCAAAATTCTGCTTTAAAATAAATTGTGTTGACATTATATGGGCCTTCATCAATTGCTATAAACCATAAGCACTCCTAAGGCAAAGACACAATAATTGGGTATGGTAGTACACATTCAGCATGTTTCCTTTTTTACATTTCATCAAAATATGTGTGAGGAGAATATTCAAAATCTTTTGTATCTATTCATTTGGCACAGAGTAAAGACTGACATGCTGACATTTCAATGGCTCTCTTGAGCTCTAGGCTTGACTTCTAAGTATTTTTAAGTTAATGAAAACCCTGAAAAACCTTAAACTGAGCTAAGAAGTTAATCATTTTGTATTTGCAGACATATTTTAAACTAAATGGAAACCTTTGGTTTGTATAGTTTTCTCATAAGTTAAATCCAATATTTCCTAAATAAATATCAATATAAATGTTGTACATTAATATCTCTTTTTTCTCCAGAACCTATTTTTTAAAATTTGTATTAAAGGTATATTTGTCAAGGCTTATAAAAATATATAAAACATTTATTTCTGCAGAGCACAAATATTTTTAAAACTGCCTCATCTATCCTAATTTTATTTGTATGAATGTGTCAGCATTATTATTCCTATATTCAGCAGATGTGTATTAAATATCTAACTTGTCTGCTTAGAATACAATAGAGAATAAGGTAGTCATGGTCCTTACCATGATGGAGTCAATTTCCTATGAGACTGAGAGGTGATAAAAAAAAAAAAAAGAAATAAAAAAAATAATCAGAATATGAAAAGCAAAGGAAGTAAACATGAAAACTTCAGATAGAGTAACCTCCAATATAAAAGCTAAGAGCTAAAGTTGGAAGAAAAGGCAAAATTTTGAAGAAACATAGGCAAAGAATTCCAAGGCTAAAGAAAGCCAGTGAAAAATCATCAAATATAAGTAGATTTTTGGGTGTAAAGACTTATTAAGAGGCCAGTTGTCTAAGGTGGTGAGCATAAGAAAGTGAAATAAGGCATGAAATAAGGCTGAGGAAGTAATTGAGAATAAGATTCACTTGGAGGGGGCAATATTGGAAGCAGAAAGACCAGTGAAGAACCAGTATGGGTCCTTCCCCCAAATGATGATATTCCTCAAAGTGAGAGATGACAGTGGTTTAAAATAAATTAGTAGCAAAGGGATGAAAAGGAGTGAATGAGTATGGAAATGTAGAGCAAGGGGAATAATAAAAATAAGGTGGAAAGTTGGTAGTTCTTTAACCTTATGCAAAATTTAGAACTGATGCTGAAAACCTAAACCATAAACTCATTCCATTCTTAAAGTTTTAATTCATTAAATATAAATATTTGTTGTATGCCAGGTCATATACTAGATACCAAGAATACAAACACAGAATACAAACATAAAATACAAATATAGAGACATCTATGAGCTTATATTCCTTATATACTTATTTCAGTGAAATATTTCAGTTTTTTTCTTCATATATTCTTTTGTATCTCAAGCAAGCAAAGAAATGAAATGTTTCAAAACTGTATGAGGATTCTTCTTTCTATTCCTTTCTTTTTCTGAATAATTCACTTATCAAACTGTTAAACAAAGCAGAGCAGAATGTATCCGTACCAGGGGTAGGGATGCAGTGCAGGATGTTGGAATACATGCAGGATGACAAATACATCTACATAGGAGCAAGGGTGAGGCTGGGCTTTTTGACACAGGAAGTCATAGCAAGAGGAGGGTGTCCATGCATTGGGATAGTCCAGTGCAGGAAGTCAGATCTTGAGCAGGACAAAGATAGAGTCCACACTTGAATGCATCCTGCTGCAGCGTTTTAAAGCTAAAATAGACTTAAGGAAGGTGTCTACACTGGGAGCAGCCTTGTGTGTGGAATCAGAACCCAAGAAGAGTAAGGATGGCATATATTCCCAGGTCAGCTCTATAAAGGGTGTCTGAGAAGCGTAAGAAAGGAGTATGTGTATTGGGGCAGCTACATGTAGAAGTACAGAGTCCAACTGGGTCAGACGAGATATTCATGTGGACAAGCAATCTGGTATAAGGAATTGGAATCTAAAAGGAATTGGAATCTAAGAGGAATAGGAAAAGCACCCATGTATCAGTAGAGCATAATGTAGTGGAAATCAAAGCCGGGTGAAGAGGGTCTAGTCCAAACAAGTTTAAGAAAGCATTTACATGAGAGAGGAGTGGCCTTGGAGGTGGCATATTGTTTACATTCACAGGACTTGATTGACTGAGCGTATAATAAGGGTAATGGGAGCCAGATTTCTCTTACTATCAGAAAAGAAACAGAAAGAGAAGAAAATTAAGGCTTCCAGTTAAGATGGTGGAGTAGGTAAATTCTGTGCTTGACTTCTCTCACAAACATAGCGAAATTACAACAAAACTACAGAATATTCATCATTTGGAATCTCCTGAGGTCCAGCTAAACAGAAGTTCTACACTATGGACACAAAGAAGAGGCCACCTCAAGACTGGTAGGAGGGGCAGAGATGTGAAAAAACATGGTCCCACATCTGCATGTGGCAGTTGAAAATTGGGAGAAATATCTCACTGTGGAAATCCCCCTGGAGGAGCGAGGAGTCCCAGCCATACACCAGGCTCCCCAGCCCAGGATTCCAGTGCTTGGAAGAGAAGTCCCACAGTTTTTGGCTGTGAAAACCAGTGGAGATTGAGTGAGACAGCAGGTTGAGGTTGTTGCAGACTTTCCTTGTAAAGGGTCTGAGCACTAACTTACTCAGAGATGGACTCACTTGTTCTGAGCTCCAGCTCTGGGGCAGCAGCTCCAAAGATGCCAGGGACTTGTGGAGAGGAACTGAATTGCACTGTTCCTTTGTTGAGCCCTCTACAACCTGGCTTGCAGACACTAGTTGGATGCCATAACTGAGTCTCCTTTCCCCTGGCTAATACTGGTAGCCCTGTCCTGGTGATTCCCTGAGATCCTTCCCCTCCCAATGTGTGGGCCCACCCAAGCCATTTCCATACAAACAACCTGTCTTTGCTCATGCTGTGGACTTTCCTAAAATCTCTCAAAGGTTCACAAAACCTAAACAAGCATAATCTGGTCTCAGCATGCCCTGTACCTCTTGCTGAGCAGCCCCAAGCCCATCACTAGTAGCAGCTGGCCTCAGTTTACAGCTTAGCCTCTCAAGGAACTTCCATGCCCAGCAGAAGTGGTAGACATCTGCACATTGCTTGATGGCTCTTGCCAGGTGGCCCTGGGCAGGGCACAGGCTGAAGCTGAACTTGGCTTGCAGCAAGGCCCCTCCCAGGAAGCCCCAGCCTGCATGCCTGAGGGCCAGCTTTAGTCTGAGCTGGAGCACCACCCTGGATCACATCTGAGAATGATACACCCAAAGAGCAAACAGGGCAGGCACCAGAGCCCTGCTAAAGTGAATCTTGCTCTGTAACAACACCCCTACACAACAGCTCCTCCACTGGCCATGGCTAGTCATAACAAGAAAGCTGCCCGAGGGTCAATCCTTCCCACTGAAATGCAAACAGTAATCAAGGCTCAACTACAATAAAAGGGCACACACAATCTATACAAGGGACATACCTGGATCACCTAGCTCAGATGACCAGGGAAGACTGTGCCACTGGGAACCACAGTACACTTACTGAATAAGGCCACTCTACTAAAACTAGGAGACATAGGATCCCTATCTAATACATAGAAACAAAAACAAGGAGACAGTCAAAATAGGGAAACAAAGAAACATGTACCAAATGAAAGAACAGAACAAAGCTCCAGAAAAATAACTCCACAAAATGGAGGCAAGCAATCTACCAGATGTAGAATTCAAACACTTGTTATTATGATGCTCCATGAACTTAGGAAAAGAGAAGATGAACTGAATGAGAACTTTAACAAAGAGATAGAAAACTTAAAAAAGAACCAATCAGAAATGAAGAATACAATAACTGCAATGAAGAATGACTTAGGAGGAATTAACAGTAGCTTAGATGAAGCAGAGGATCAAATTAGTGATTTAGATTAAGGTAGCAGAAAACACCCAGTCAGAACAGCAACAAGAAAAAATAATCCAAAAAAATAAGGATATTTTAAGGGGCCTTTGGGACAACATCAAGCATACCAACATTAGGATCATAGGGTACCAGAAGAATTGAGAGAGCAAGGTATTGAAAACCTCTTTCAAGAAATAGTGGCAGAAAACTTTCCTAACTAGGTGAAGGAAATAGACGTACAACCCCAGTAACTGTAGAGTCCCAAACAAGATGAAATCAAAGAGGCCCACACTAAGACACATCATAATTAAAATGCCAAAGATTAAAGACAGAATTTTAAAAGCAAGAGAAACCCAGTTAATTACCTACAAGAGAGCTCCCATAAAGCTGTCAGCTAATTTCTCAACAGAAACTTTGTAGGTCAGAAAAGATTGGCACAAAATATTCAAAGTGATGAAAAGCAAGGACCTACAACCAGGAATACTCTACCCAGCAAAGCTATCATTTTGAATAAAAGGACAGATAAAGAGCTTCCAAGATAAGAAAAAGCTAAAGGAGTTCATCATCACCAAGCCAGTATTACAGAAAATGTTAGAGAGACTTCTTTAAGAAGAAAAAAGAAATAAAGATAAAAAGTATAGATGATAAAATGGCAATAACTACATATCTAGCAACCATTAATTTAAATGTAAATAGATTAAATGCCCAATCAAAAGATAGGGTTGCTGAATGGGTAAGAAAATATGCCCCTTGCATATGCTGCCTACAGGAGGAGACTCACTTCAGATTGAAGGACACACAGATTAAAAGAAAAGGGATAGAAAAAGATGTTTTTGAAAATGAAAACAATAAAGTTGGGGTAGCAATATTTACATCAGACAAAATAGACTTTAAAACAAAGGCTATTACAAGAGACAAAGAAGGACCCAGTTATCCCATTTCTGGGTATTTATCTACTTTGAAGGGACATGTGAATCTAATATTTATGGCAGCACTACTTACAGTAGCCAAGATATGGAGACATCTTTGGTGCCTATGAATGGATAAAAGAGAGGTGGTGTACACACACACACACACACACACACACACACACACACACACACACACTGAAATATTACTAAATCATAAAAAAGAATGAAATCTTGCCATCTGCAACAACATGGATGAACCTAGAAGGTATTGTGTTGAATGGAGTCACTCAGAGAAAGACAAATGTCATATGTGGAATCTACAGAAAAGGATAAAAAAACAAACAACAGAAAAAATTTAATAGATATAGAAAGCATTTTGATGGTTGTCAGGTTGGGAGGTAACGGGATAGGTCATGAGGATATGGAGTATAGCATGGAGAATATAGTCAGTAGTATTATAATAACTATATGTGGTATCAGATGGGTACTGGATTTATCAGGGTGATCACTTCATAAGTTATATAAATGTCTAATCTAATCACTGTGCTGTACACCTGAAACTAATATAATATTGTATATCAACTATGATTAAAATTTTTAAATTAAAAAAAAGAAAAAAACTAGAATGAACCTAAGGTATCAAATTGGAATTAGAAACATTCGTGTGAACTCATGCTATACAATTTTTTTAGACAAAAATAGAATACATATAAATATACATGTAGATATATACAAAATTGAACATAGGCACACATATATAATACACACACATTCATCTTGTCTACTGAGAGAGCCTGAATGTAGCAACATCCTGGTGGCAATGAGAACATCTAGCATCCAATTGTGGCTTCTGAGTATATTCTCTTCTAAAAGAAACTAGGGTTCCTTAGAAATATGGCTAATTCCACTGCTGGATCAGAGAAAGTAAAAAATAAACTGGAATCCACTGCTGTGCCAGAAAGCAAAGAAATGCTTAAAGAAAGTTGGAGGCATGCCAAAAGGACACAAGCCAATTTCAAAGGGCTCCCACTGGCCAGGTCAGCAACCATGTGAGTATCAAAAAAAGAAAACAAAAACAAAAACAAAAAAACAAAAACTAAGCATTGGATTATAAATCACTTAATAAAAAAGCCAAAAATCTATACAGATATAAATAAATGAACATATATATATTAACATT
>JAQQSQ010000254.1:0-14890 GCA_028627145.1 Eidolon dupreanum | reverse complement strand
CCCCCGGGGGACCCCTGCTTCTTCGCGAGCTCGGTTCTGCTTTCGAAGAGCGTGGTGCCCCCGTGGCCCTGGCACCGTGCTCAGCATCCTTCCGAGTGAGACGTGCCCCGTTCCCCGCTTCGCGTCACGCGTGAGCACACCCCTCTCAGCCGAGCCGGGTGGGGCGCACGGCCTGCCACGGTCAATGGCACGGGTGCGTGGCGCGGACGCCCTCCAGACAGCCTTGTTGGGGGTCGGACGGGGGCCCCAGCCCGGCACCCGCCCTCCTGGCTGCCGGGCTCCCAGGGGGACCCGCATTCCTGCTCCCCCTCCACGTCTGCTGAAGCCATGCCCGCTGACCCTGGGCCTGTGTGGTTCCCTCGGAGTCGGGGGGACGCTCCGGGTCGAGGGAGCCCAGACACCAGGCTCTGCCCTCGCCCGCGCGAGCCTGTGACCGCTTCGCCCTGAGCTGACCGTTTCACCAACGCTGCTGCTCAAGAGCCGGGTTAAAAACACTCGGGGACAAAACTGGGAAACTTTCCTTGAAGGACTTTAATTCTCTACTTTTATACAGATCATTTATTAAATTAGAAGGCTGAAAAGTAAAAATATACTTTACAATCAAAGACAGACCTGACGCTGGACCCCAGAGGGGGACGGGAAGCAGAGCCCGGAGCCTCCCCGCCCACGGCCGCAGCGCCCCGAAGGCAGACGCGTCCCTCCTCATGGACACAGGCAGGACGAGGCGGGGGACGCGGGTGCCGTGGCCGCACAGTGACGAGCCCCCCCGAGGGTCTTTGGGGGGCCGGCCCGTGATGTCTCAGAAACGGGGTTCAGGAAAGCGGAGGGGCGGAGGTGGCAGGGCTGAGCCTGTGCGGGGGCGAGCATGCCCGGGTCACGCGTGGGCGCAGACTCCCCGACGCCTGAGCGGCGGGCGGCAGACGTGCTGCGGCCGGCTGGGCCTGGGGACCGGCGCCTGTCGTGCCTCGGGCCACACCGTGCAGGTCGCCACTGACACACTCCTAACACTTCCACCCACTCGCGACCTGCCACACAGCACGAGACCCAGCTGTCTGAGACGTGGAGCAAGGTCCACGAGAAAGTGGGGTGCACCGTGCTCGAGCACGTGGCCCAAACCCACTGAGCAACACAAGCCTGCACTCTGAGCCCCTCGCCTGGCACGGTCACCGCCCAGCCACCGCACACGTCCCTGGCTGACAGGAACACATTCCGGAAACAGTGCATCCAACCAAACAGCCCGGAGGAGGCAGGACGCGTGGAGGGGACAGGGACCGGCACTGAATAAACGCAGACGTCCACGTTGTCGGGACCCGTCCTGCCGTCCGTATCAGGAGACCTTATGCCCAGGCTGCAGTGACCACCCGAAGAGAGGACAGTGACGGTGGCTTAACGCCACTGACCCACCCAAGGATGCACATGCGTGTCCGTCGTATGTGCGTGACTTAAACTACATCGCTTCTGAGACTTCTCAAATTTCACCGTGTCCCCCAATCCGTCCGCGTCCTGCCTGCAGCCAGAGCTGGGGCCAGCGTGCGGCACGCACGCAGCCCCTCGGGAAGATCTGCAGGCTGGCTGTCACCACACCGTCTCTGTCACTGGGCTGCAAGCACTGGACGATGCAGTGACTGAAATCAGCGTGGGGTGAGCCGTGGCTCCCACACACCCTTGAATAAAGCGGGACGGGGTCGACTTTCCCCCCGATTTCGGATTCTGATAGTAGAGCTAACCACAGAGAGAAGCGATTCCTCAAAATGCCCACAAAGCTGGCACGAAACAGCGAGGAAAGACATGGGGGCCCTCTGCACTGCGGGCGGCCTGGCTCTGGCCGTGCGGCCGTGACGGGGGACGCCTGTGGTGGCTGCAGCCCGGGCCACAAGGCCACGGGAGGGACATTGAGTTTTCAGTTTGCAAATTCTAGAATCAAGCCCAAATCAGCAATCAATGGATTGTGTGCACGTTCAATTAATAGGTCTGTCCCGGCGAAGTCACATGACCGCATGCCATTAGCCAACCCAGGACACGTGGCCCTTTCCGAGGCCGCGGCCAAGGCAGGCGGCCCCGCCAGGGCACTCAGGCACAGCGCGAGGAGGGGGAGCACAGGGGACGAGGACGCGCCCCGGGCCGGGGCAGGTGGGTGAGTGTGCACAGGGCACGGCCACGTGTCTGCTCGTCCCTCCACACAGGCGGGAGGGAGCCACCCACACCCACAGCCCCGCCGCGCAGCGCGCATGGCCACGGGAACCGGACCCCCGCGTGCGGCGTGGACGGGGTGGGCCGGGCCGCACGGACGGCCGAGAAGGGGCTGCGAGGGGCTCGTTTGCAGGACTCCTGTTGGGACAGCGCTCCCCGGGGAACCCTGGGTTGGCAAGTCCAAAGGGCCGGGGCGACGGGCGGCGGGGCGCGGCCTAGGACTCCTCCCCCATCTGCAGCAGGGAGTTGATGGCCGCGTCCCTGTGCCCCCTCTGGGCTTCCAGCACGGAGCGGATCACCTCCGGGTCCATGTTGGGGAACATGTCCTGGATGGCCTTCAGGTCGTCCTCGCTGCAGCGGGGCGGGGCGCTCACGGCGGCCGGGGGCAGGGCCACGGGCACCATGCCGGGGCCGCACACGGCAGGCATCCCTGCAAGCACAAGGCGCGGTTTAGAGCGATCGGGGTGTCACGTCAGCGACGCGGGGGGCTTCTGGCTGACGGAGCTGCGCTGCACCCCAGGGCCTCCCCACGGGGGCACCGGGAACCGGGCCCAGCCCAGACCGCGCTTGCTGCCCGGGGGCCGGGAGGGTTAGCGGCCCCAGGGACAGGCCACCTTCGCCTCCCCACGGCACACGGGGCAGCCCTCGGCCCTGCCAACCTGAAAAGCTCAACCCTCCCAGCTACTGGGACTCAGCGTGACCTGCCCCCTTTCTAAACTCAAAGACCCTGACGGCAGCCGCACACGGTCTTTGTCACGGCCCGAGTCGAGGCCGGTAAGCAGGTCCTCCCACGAGTGCTGAACAGGGCAGGAGGCAGCTGAGGGCACAGCAGTGGCCGACACACGGGCAGTCCTGGGACGGAGATGGGACAGCGTCCGGGGCCCTGAGGGGCAGCCGGAAGTAGGCAGCGGGCTCGCGGGGACTGCGGCTGCGTGGAGGTGGGGTGGCAGCGGGCGTCTGGCGGGCGACTTGGTTCTTTCCTCCCCTTTGTCCCTCCTGTTAGCACGCGACTGTCCCAAACCTTACGAAGGGGCATCCATGGCGAAGCGCAAGCCTCCGCGCACAAAGAACCCTGCTTGCCCTCGGCAAGCACTCCAGGGCCAGCCTGGGGGGCAGTCACAGAGAGAGCTAAGGACGGGGACCAGAAGACGTTACAAATTTTCTCTTTCTTCGAAGGCCGACTTCCCATTAACCAAACACGTGCTCTGCTGGTGACCGTGCAGGTGAAACCGTGCCCCCCAAGAGATGTGTGAGGTTCTAACCTGGGCCCCCAGAGGGGGCCCCACGTGGACACAGGGTCTCTGCAGATGTGACCAAGGGAAGACGAGGTCACAGCAGAGCGGGGGGCTCCTGCAACCACCGGCGCCCTCACACACCGGGACACGGGCGCAGACGCGCGTGGAGGAGCCGCAGGACGGGCAAAGACGCGAGGGAGGCGGCCGGGCCCAGGAGCTGGCGAGGCAGGACCACCCGCCCGGGGCCTCTGGAGGGACGCGGCCCTGCGACGCCTTCGTGGTGGACTCGGCCTCCAGAAGGGAGGAAGGAGAAACTCGTGCCACCGTCAGGCCCTGACTGGGAGAGTAACGGCCGTAGGACGCCCACACCTTCGGTGACCCCATAGGCCACCTACCCCTCCTCAGACTCCGCCTCGGGACAGTTAAACCATGAAACTCATACAGACACCGAAACGTGCTCTCAGGAGAGCAGAGCCCCAGGACGAGGCTCCAGGCGGCCTGGGCCACAGCGCGGAGGGGCGCGGGCCACACGCGGGCCGCATCTCCCCGTCACTGTGCTCCCGGCTCAGCACTTCCGCCGGGGCCTTGGAGGGCCCCGCCTCTGCAGGTGCCCTCCCTTCTTGCTCGGCTGGTCTCCAGCCCCTGAACGTGTTGCAGCCACTGTGAAGGTTTTGGTCACTGTCCCTGTCCACTACGGCCACACTGTCCCGTTTCCCTGCCAGAAGGTGTCCTGCAGGGACTGGAATCCACTCTTTCCCTTGGAAGAGCACCGTTCCTTGTCCTGGGGCCAGTTCGTCCCAGGCGGAACACCCTGAGCCTGTGTGGGAACCCCAGCTCTGTCCCTCTCCTCCCTTGCAGGCCTGGGTCCCCTGCAGGCCGGGGTGGCGTAGTGGCCTGACCAGGCCTGCCAGAGGGCACGGTCCTGACTCTGGTCCCAGGAGTGACTGGGATGCTGATGAGGCCTCTGTTCCGGCTGAGCCGAAGCCTGACACCCACGATGCCCCCAACCCCCAAAATAGCTGCTGCCCAGTTTTATGGCTGTTTATGGCAGGAGGCTGGCTGAGTCCAATACCATCATAGCCAAGAAGGAGCGTGAACCAACAAGCTAAAAATCCACATTTAAAAATTCAAAGACATAAAAGCTACAATGCAACTTGACTTTGCTATGCTGCCACCACTTGCTCCTCTATGAAGGTAAATAATTTCTGAGATTAGATAAACACTAAGAAAGTCTCATCAGAGCACACAGTTCATTTCAGCCACAATCAAACACCATCTTTCATTCCGATGACTCACGCACTGAATGTTTAGAAATTATACTTCCACGTTGCCACGAATTTCAACTCACCTTGCCTGGGCCAGCGGTTAGGGGAAACCGATTCTATTTCCCGCGCCCATGCTTCCAGAAGGCCCTCGCTGCTTCTCTGGAACACGAGGCCAGGCCCCTGCCGCGTGCACCTCGTCCCCATACCCTCCGCCCCCTCTGACGCCGCCGGGAGAAGGGCCCTGGGAGGAGGACGCGGCACCCACCTGTGACGGGCACGTAGCCGACGCCCTGCTGGTACACGGTGGGCATCAGGACCACGGGCTGAGGCGGCATCATCATGGCCGCCGGGAGCGACTGAAACACACCGAACACAGCCACGGGGTCAGAGGGCGCGCCACACGTAAAACCTCTTCCTGTTCACTTGCACCGAAACGTCCCGGGAGGGACAGCACAGCGCCTGGAGCCCAGTCACAGAAGCCCAGGTGCGGTGCGGCCGCCCCCTCCAATGCCCCGCCCACGCCGCCGCCCCAGCACTGCTCTGCGGGGACCCGAGGGGAATGGCCCGGCCACGAGGTGTCGTGAGCCTACAGCACCACGGCTGCGATGTGGCCACAGGACACGCGGGTCGAGAGGCGGGTTTGCGCACGGGCTCCAGGGCCGGTGCCCAGAGCCCCGGCCGCAGCCTCCGGCCGCAGCGTCGCGTAGGGTGCAGCGATGCCTTCAGTGCACGTAAAAACGGCTGTCGGGCCGCACAGTGAAACGCTCACGAGAAGCCACACTGAGGCCGGGACCTGCTTGCAACAGCCCCGCGGCGCGAGGACGGAGAAGCGAAACGAGACTGCCGAGCGGGTGCCAGGTCCACACGGGCCCCGAACTTCTGCCACTACTGGCACTCGTGCTGGGACTTTTTACAAAAAAATGTTAAAACAATAACAATCCCCCTGGTTCACATAAGGGAGGTGGCAGGAACCCAGGACCCTAACCCTGTCCTGCCAGCTGCCCCCACGGCCCCCAAGAGTCCCAAGAGTGGCCGGGCTCTGACGCCGCTCGGCTCTGGTCTCCGGTGCAGCCGGTGGGCACCCCCCTTCCTCCCAGCGAGGCCCCGGATGCTGCGTGGGTGGGCCTGCGGCAGGAGTGGGCAGGCCCGCAAGGCCACGTGGAAGGCCACGCCTCCAAGGACGGCCACATCCCAGGACAGGGCCAGCACACGAGGCTGCTCCTCAGCAGAACAGGCGCAGGGCAGGGCGGCCGGCTGCTCTGGTGACCCCGCCTGAACCCTGCGCCTTCAGGAGAGGCATGACCGGCCGCCTGAACTGGAAGGCGAGGTCGCCACTGGCCGCATAGGGCTTGTGAGCAGCCCTGGCCCCCGATACCCCCGGTCCCGGCCCTCGCCCCGCCGCCCCCACGGGTGCCCTCACCGAGTAGGACATGATCAGGTTGATCATGCCCTCCTTGTCGTCGCCCTGCCGCCCGCTCAGGCAGTACCACTTGTCCTCCACCTCGCCCTGCTTCAGGGCCTCAGAAAGCGTGACGTGCGTCCAGGCGATGCGGTCGTCCATGGAGAAGGCTCGCTGAGGGGACAGGGAGGAGCGCTGAGTCTCGGCCCCGTCCACGGGCCCCGCCCTCGTGAGGCCCCGCCTCCTCCTCCGAGCCCCCTGCCCCAGATCAGACCCTCTGCCCACCCCGGCGGTGTGTACACACCACGCCCCGCTCTCGCCCAGAGCCCGAACCCGAGCCCAGTGGGCACGAGCGCAGGAAAGGAGGCGTTCTCCCCGCCGGCTTCACCCTTCTAGGAGGGGTGGGGGGGCGATAGGACAGGCACAGGACAGAGGGCACGGGGAAGACGGGTCCCTTCCAGCCCTGCCGAGCTCTCGTCCACGGGGGCACCTGGCCTCAGAAGGGAGGGGGTGCTCCCAGACGGGTGCATCCGCGGGACACTCCCTGCAACTCGCACAGCCCGGAACCCGAGTGCCACCCAGCCCCGGGCTCCGACCTGGCCCCCGACGGCCAGCTGCCCCGCTGTCCGGGCTCAGGGGAAGGAGCACGGCTCATCGCTCCGTCCACGCACTGCTCGGCGTGTCACCACTGGTGATGACGTGTGTGTGCCTGGCTGGGGGGTGACATGTCACCACGCCGTCCCCAGAGTGCTCAGCGTGAGCCATCATCGGTGGTGACATCTCTAACAGTAGCTGTCAAAGAACCGGTACGGGACACGTACGTTCACTATTGCTAGGGACACAGGACACCTGTCACAGAACAGTAAAACGCCTAACGTTCCCAGGGCAGCCTCCACGGCCAGCGGGCACGGCGCTCCGACGCGGCCACCCCCCGCCCCGCCCGGAGCCGGGACAGGAGGCCTCACCTCGTCGAAGATCTCCAGGTAGAAGGAGTCCACGCCGGGGGGCACGGTGCAGTGGATGGCTTTGTTCCAGCGGGGGTTCTTGGCACCGTTGTGGGCCGTGGGCGTCTCGTACACCGCGTAGCCCAGCCGCAGCCGGCAGTACGGGTCCATGCGGGTCATGCCGTAATTCTTTGCCAGCTTGGCCTGAAACGAAGCAGACACCAGGAAGTTGAGGCAGCCACTGCCGTGACGTGGAAACAGTGGCCAGCCGTTCGAGTCGTGGCGCATGGTGATGACCGTGCTCCTGGGCACCAGGGGTGACGACGAAGTCCCCGCGGGGGTCCCGCAGGTCCGCACGAAGCACCCAGTGCCGCGCCGGGCAGACACTGCGGTGCTCCGGCCTTCCTCAGAAGAGGCCGCAGAAGAGGGTGACGAAGGCGGGCTGTCCCAGGACGGAGCCAGGGGGCACGAGACGCCCCGACAGGTGTGGTCTGCAGGGTCCTCCCCCGTGCCTGGGCCGGGCCGGATGGGCCTTGGACCAGCCGCGCCGGCTCCCTCTGTCCCCACGTAAGCAGAAGTGTGCCGAGGGCCCGCATCCCCCAGGGGCCGGGACCAGCCTCGAGCCAGACGGGCTGCCTGGGGCGGGAGGTGCACGTGGAGGGAGAAAAACGAGTGGTGATGAGCTGGCCGGAAGGCTCTGGTCTATGAGGCCGTCGGCCAGGGAGTATTTACTCCAGGTGGATTACAGGCCTAAATGCAAAACGCAAACTACAGAACTTCTAGGAGAAGGGACAGAAAAACTTCTTTGTGACCTTGGCCCAGGCAAAAACACAGCCCATGGAAGAAAACGTGCTACACTGGCCTTTGACATTGGGGGCCTGCTCCCTGGGAGACGCTGGAAGAGACCAGCCCCATGGGAGAAGGCATGTGCACACATCGCAGGCCTGGCAAGGTACTGGGTCCAGAACGTGTCAGCAACCTCCAAACCTTAGAGCAAGAACACGGCCCCGAGAAAAAGGAGCAAAGACATGCAGAAGGACTCCCGACAGCAGATGAGCTCGGGGAATGATGCTCCCCAGCGCTGGTCCCCAGCGGTGCGGACTGCAGCCCAACGGAGACCCGGGCACCTACGGGGACGGCTCCCCCACCACACCCCGCCCGACCAGAGTGCTGGCTAGTCCTGGCGCACCCCGGGGGAGCGAAGCTCAGCCACCACGTGACCCGGGACTCACGCCCAGACGCTCGTCCGTGAGTCACTCAGGGACCTGTGTGTCCCAACTGCCGGAACCACCCCGGCGCCCCCGCTGGGCGGCGGGTGAAGAGACGGCAGACGTGCAGCACGGCACGGCGGGCACGACGGGCACAGCGGGGCACCGTCACGTCACGCCCGCAGACGCCCCGGCCCCGGCGCTCCTGCCACGGGGCGCAGGGCGGCGACAGAGGACGTGGAGGGCACTTTCATGGCGCTGGGGCTGCCCCGTACCGCGGTGGACAGACCCGGCAACACTCACTGAAGCGTGCGTGAAGTCACGTGAGTGCCTGCTGTCCTCAGGGAGTCTCACTCCCAAGGTCATTTTTTTAAAAAGGTCGGAAACCAAAACACCCGCTGCCTGCCCTGCCCGCCCTGGCCCCCTCCTGAGCAGGTTCTAAGGGGAAGCCATCTCCCCACGCCCCCCCCACCCCGCTCCTTGCCCCCGCCCCCTCTGGACTGCTCCCTCCTGTCGCCCCCCGCAGCATCTTCAGCCTCACAGGTCTGTCCCTCCTCCCACCTCATTCCTCCTGTCACATCCCATCTCCCTCCCCCAGGTGCTGCCAACAGAGGCCTGTGGGTCCTGCCGGCTTTCCTACCCTCGCCCCTGGGTGCTGTCGCAAGTCCGCGGCTTCTCCCCTAGGAGCACCGAGGGCAGGGACCGCCACCCTTGTCCCCAATCTTCCCAACACAGCAGCCAGAGGAAGCCTCCGAAGCTCGGCTCGGGACAGGGCGCCTCCCATCTCCCTCGGAGTCGTCCCGCGTCCCGGCCGTCCCGAGGGCTCGGAGAGGCCATCTGCCCGAAGGAACGGTGCCCGGCCCAGAGCGGCCGCCGAGGGGCTGGTGACTAAGGGTCTCGAGAACCTGGGCGGAGCCCTGGGTGACCGGCAGTGCCCCTCCCAGGTGCCAGCCTCCGTCAGACATGTGCTTTAGGAAAAACTGGAAGCAGAATAAGCTCCATTTGTCCACAGGGAAAGAGCGGCAGAGAAGCGGACGCCAACCCCCGCCCGGGCCGGGGGCCACGGGCGGCGACACCCACCTGCACGACGGTGACGTTGAGGCGGTCCACCGTGCCCACCGCCCCTCCGTACTGCAGCCGCTGCGCCGCCTGCGCGTCCAGCTGCGCCTGCTGCTGCTGCTGCGTGGGCGCGATGCGGAGGAAGTCGTGCGGGAGCTCGCCGATGTACACCTGTGCAGGCAGAGGGCAGGGCGGGCGACAGGTCAGGGCCCGGCGGGCCGGGGCACGGCCGCACCCTCGGCATTCCGAGGGCCCAAGCCGTGCTGAGCCTCGCTTTCTTCACCTATAACCCGGGCCAGCGGGGGCGGGGCTCCTGCCTGGGGCCCCCCCACCAGGCCACTGCTGTGGCGCGGGAGCCCTCTCTCACTGCACGCACCACCAGGTCCCCAAAACGTGAGCAAAGTCTGAGAGCTGGTCCCAGAATGCAGGTGACGCAGGAGCTGGGACAACCACGTGGGGCCCTGGGTGAAACTGCAGGACAGCGAAGGGGACATGTGAACAAAACCCGGAGGTGGCAGTGTGCACCAGGCTCCGGATCTCAGCGTGACAACGTCCCACAGCGAGGAGACGGTAACAGCGGGGAACCGGGGGGGGCGGTGCATGGCAGCTCTCTGCACGATGCGTGCAACGATTCCCAAATTTAAAATCAGGAAAGACTTTAACTTAAAAGTACAAGGGAGAAGAGGAAACAGTGCCCCGGGCCTCATGAGGCAACAAACCGGTGGCTGTGGCAACAGCACAGCTGGGTCCCTGGAGGAGGACGAGTCTGCCTGGGGCCGCATCCCCCGGAGGGTTCTCCATCTGGACAGAACTCCTCCGGGGAGACTCCCACCCCGCAGGAGGCCACGCCCGCCCAGAACTCGGCGAGCGCGTCGCTCGCTGCGGTGAGTAGATGCCAACGTGACCGGGACAGAAAGTGTCGTCCATAAACATGTACTCTTAACGGACATCAAAAATCCTGTGCTCGCCCTAAAATTTATTGGGCCACGTTGTAATGGGGCGGCGTGTGAATGCTCACATCAGAAATGCGCTTCACGAGCTCAAAGGCCGTGAAGAGGGTGACTTATCGCGACCGCAGACGAGCGACGGGCCGTGTTCTCAAACGCCACCTGGCTTGCGTGCGCAGCACGGACACACTGAACGCGGTCCTCAGGGACGCCGTTAAATCCCGTTAAGGCTGCACGAGTCCACTCCTGGGACTCACTCCATGGCGATGCTCACGCAGGACGCCCACCGCCCCCCGCCGTACTGTCCCGGCGCCAGGGAAAGGGGACACCCCCGTGGGCGCCCGGTCCCCTCGGCCCAAGCACAGCCCCCTGACAGAGACCCACCCAGCTCACGGGCTCCTGAGGGGCCCAGCAAGGCCCTGCGCAGAAACCACAAAGGTCTTAGGTCTAAAGTGCCGTTTAAGAGATTGACGTTCGCGAGCGGACTTCGGTGGGGCGGGAGAGTCCGTGTAACCCATCACGCCCTCCCGCCCCGCTGGTCGCCACGAGCCACTTGCTCGCCCGCGCGTGTGCAGACCTCGCCTGCCGTGCTGCGCGGACTCCGTGTGCAAATGACTTCTACGGAGAAGCAGCATAAACACTCATTCCAAGAACCCTCTCAATTTGAACTTCTCTAAAACTAAAAGCTGCTTTCGTAAACGTCAGCCTACTGCCAATATCACTTCAAAACTGTGGTCCCCATCTCTCCGGGTCACATGGTCTGGAGAGAGGCACAGGTGTGTCTGACAGCCCGCCCGCCTCCCGCCACTGGGGCTCTCTCCCAGGAAGAGGAAGACCTGCAGAATCTGGTTCTATTGGAAATAAACACTCTTTTTAAGGCCAAATATGAGCTCTGGCACAGAAACAGTGTCTAAACGACCGTCTTCATCACGTAACGTGCACTTGCTCCCCGAGCTCGTTAACAAGCACCCCTGGGAATCAGTCACAAGTCCAACGCAAAGAACCATGGCCACAGAGGCCCGTCCCCACGGCGCCCGCCCGCAGCGCCCAGTACACACTGGCTCGGCCCCAAACAGCCTCCCCCGCAGCAGAGCTGCCCCCGCCAGCCCCCGAGGCCTCCCGGGTAGCAGAAGCCGCTCCAGGCTGCCTGGCATCCCCGGGCCTGCAGGAAGCCTCTGTGAACCACTTCTCCTCGGTGCCCACCCGCCAAGAAACGTTAACGCTGCCGACTTACTGCGTCTGTTCACGGCCCCACGCGCACCTGCGCTCCCACGTGAAGCGAGCGAGGGCGACGCTTACTCCGTTAACGCAGGATTAGACCAGCTACTTAAAACTGTCAGCTGAAAGACTAAAGAAGGAAAAGCTCCTAACAACTTCATAACTGCATTTTTTGAGCAACTTTCAACACAACTTTCTTCTTATAAATCACAGCACATCAAGTTATATACAAATTAGCCATTTATGTAAATAGCAATGTGACCAAAATTTAAAAGTTCCTTTTCCCAGCAAAACTAAAACAACTGAAAAATTCCTTAAGTATTTTTAGTAAACTTAATTTTTAGCTTCTGCTGATATAACCTTTCTTAACTGATAGATGTTCTTTCCAGCACTTTGAGCAGTTAGTGATGGGCTGAATAACTTTTGCAGATTAAAAAATAAAACGTAAATGGTTTTTAGCCAACTCTCCAAGTGCGAGCCGCACCCGAGCCCCGTGAGGACCGATGCGCGTGGGGCAGCGGCCCCGGGGCCCCCGACCGGCCATCGCCATCTCTGGCCTCTGGGCTGCTCCTGAGCTCCCGTGCCTGCTCCTTCCAAGAACTCGAGAGCCACAGGATGCCCGAGGGACCCTGCGGGCACGACGACACTCCACGGAGCACACGGAGCAGAAGCTCCGGGGAAGCGCGCCCTGGGGGCCACAAACCACCGTGGAAGCCACACGGGTCCCGCATCCTCCGGGAACCAGTCTGCACGCCCCGCGGGTCGGTTCATCCCCGCGCTGAGCGCGCACGTGCTAAGGGCTCTGGCGCCCCCACGACGTGGTCCAAGGAGGCACCCTGCACCCTCACGCACGTCCGAAGCGAAGCACATGGGGGAGCAGGGCCCGGCCGAGGCCCACGGGGACAGACGGGTACAAGACAAAGCAAACGCTGCTCCCCGTCCAGCGGCAGCCTGCTGGCCTCGCGGTGGTGAGAGGCTCCCTGGGGACGGCGCCCTCGGCGCCTGCCCTGCTCGAAGGCTCTGTGAGGGGACACTGGCCATGACCTGGCCAGAGCTCGGCCCAGGAGCAATGGCCTGTCCACCCGGTGACTGCACGGGGGTGGGAGTGGACATGTGGACCGAAACCGAGGATGGCGGGTGGGCCAGAACAGGGCATGAGACCTGGGGGCACCCAGGTGCTCTGCGCTGGCCTGGCCGGCTGACGGAGCCCCCGCTGCCCAGGGCGTGTGGCGAGCAGGCCAAGGGGCCGGACCCCGGTGCACCGCGGCTCCAGGAGCGGGGATGGAGCCGCCGCCGCCCGCACACGGCCCTGCTCTCTCGGTCCCAGCACAGCCCGGAGGGAGAGGCGGGGGCCGGCCCGCTGCGGCCCTGGGAACCACGTAACAGGGGCTGGTCAAGGCCAAGGGCATGCTGTGGTGACTGCACGGTCACTTCTGTTCTGCTGAAGTTCAGCATCTGCCTAGATCAAGCTGGAAAGAAAACTCCACTTCTTCGTCGATACCGACAGCCCCAGACGCCACGGGGGCCCACGTGACGCCAGCAGTCCCAGCACAGTGCCCTGGCCGTCCCCCCGGCACCCCGACCCCCGGGTCTCCGCCACCTCTGCTGATGGCCTTGTTTCTTGCACTGGGAAAAAAGAAGAAAAACGCCCAGAAGCAACGTGAAGAGAAGGCCGGCGCCCCCGCCTGCCCGCCAGCCCCCGAGGGCCCCCGGGCACGCTGCTCTCTACCTCCCCAGTCTCACCGCAAGACCCCTGGTCCTTCACGCGTGTCGGTTCTGTCCCCATCCCATCACCCACGCCCTCTCCACCGTCTTCAACTACTCAACACAGCACAGTCGCTGCAAGGCCAAAGCGTGGGCACGTGCCAACCCCGCCAGAGTCCGCAGCGCACCCTACGGCCTTGTGGGGGACCGAGGGACTGCAGGGTCCAGTGAACACGTAGGGGCTGCAAAGAGGAGACAGGTGGGAAGTGAGAGTAACCAGGGTCCCCCAAACTACGGTCGGGACGTGGAAACCAGCGACGACGGTGACTTTAAATGTGGTCTCCACCAGGAAGTCCACGGCGTGTGGCCTCTCGTCCCAGGGGCCAGGGCTGTCGGCAAGCCTGAGGTGGGACACCCTGACCTCGTGGGTGCGCCAGGGCTGGAAAGCGCGGGGCGCAGGACCGCAGCTGGACACACGGGCGCACTCCAAGCCCCCTCCTCCAACCCCCGAGGGCGGGATCTTCGTAACAAAACGCCGGGGGCGCTCACTGCTCTCCTGGTGCTCGTGTCTTTAAAGATAAGTAACGCGGGTGAGTTAACTGCGCTGGAGGTTGTCGCATGCTCACGTGGCGGGGGTGGGCTGCCGCGGGAAGAGGCTGACAGGCCCTGTGGTGACGGGGCCGTCTGAGCAAAGTCCTGAGTGGCGTGGAGACCTGAGTCGGGCAGAACCTGGGTGAAGAACAGCTCAGGTGGCAGGAACACCTGTGCACAGGGCCTGCCCGGCAGGTGGAGGGTCAGTGGGGTGGGGGCTGGGACAAAGAGTGAGGAGAAGGTCAGAGGTGGAGGATGGGCAGCCAGGAGTGGACCGCAAGGGCCACTGGTGGCCTGTGGAGCCAGGCGGGCGAGGGGCCGGCCGGGCTGCGCCTCCCGTCTGACCGCGCCTGGCGCCTGGCTGCAGGGCGGCACAGCAGGGCGACAAGGCGGCGAGTGCGCGGCCTGTGGGCGGTGCAGGGCGGGGAAGGCTCAGATGCCGGTTCCGGGGTTCCGGTTCGCGCGCTTCCCCACATAAAGGACGATGAAGCTGCCACCACATTGGGGGGCGGGAGGGAGAAGCGCGTGCACACACGGATGCACGCACGCACACACACAGGAGAGGGGTCTGAGTGAGGGAAGGGCTGCTCCTCCCGGAACGTCTGGGGCATTCCAGGGAGACGCGGGAACCCACAGATCTGGCCTTGAGGAAGGAGGTGGAGAAGGAGGTGGGGTGGCTGTCTGACGGGGGAGGGAGCGAGGACAGACAGCGGTGAAGAGGCGCCCGAGGGAGGGCAGTGAGCGAGCAGGAGGGCTGCTGGCCTGCGCCCAGGGCGGGGGCCACGCGCAGGGCCCTGGAAGTCGTCTGGGGCTTTCCGAGCACCAAGGCCGAGCCCCCGCCCGGAGCGCCTCCTGCCACCTGCAGTCGCCTCCCTCGGGCCCTCAGCACAGGCGGCTTCTTGGTCTCCAGGGGCCTGGGGGCCCTCAGCCGATGCAGCTGCCCCTCCTGAGGTCCACCGCCCTGCACAACCAACCCCCATCCCCCGCACTCATTGTCCAGCTGGTGTCAGTGCAAAAAGAAAAGGCGGGAGGCACACAGAATGGGGAGCAGTGCGCACGAGCCCGAGGCGGGGACGGCCGCGAGGCACCGCCAGGTTTTCTGAGACGTGAAGAGTCATTCACAGGGACCC